>JACEFZ010014309.1:0-136697 GCA_014155875.1 Cepaea nemoralis | reverse complement strand
TCCTGACTGCAAGTTGAATCAGTGCAATAAGGGCATTAGTGGGAGTATTAGCGTAGTTGACATGGAGCTGCGCTGATAATATTATGAGGGCGGTCGGATGAGTGTTTGACACCTGCAGTCATCGCCTCACTTAGTGAGATAAAGTCTGGCCACCTAATCCTCACTTGCATTCAGGCCTATAACATGTCATGACTAAAACATAGAAGGAAACTGCTTCGAGAAAACAATGTGTTTTCCTAACAGGGGCAGTCTTCTGAAACTTCACAATAGAAACCCAAAATTTTGCCATTACAGGAAACAGCAGGTTAAATGGTTTGGCCATATAACTGGATTACCAAATAACAGTATACCACAACAAACATCATTGTCCAAATCGGAAGCAGACTAAGAGGTCGGCCACGTAAACGATGGACAGGTAGAGTCTATGGGAATCTCCTTACATGAGCCCATAAATGGGCACTCTCCCGCTGTTTATACTTCACCTCGACACCTCCAGGTACAAAATTAACTAGATGAGATGATATAAGGCTGGAGACCGTTGTGCTTACCAAGTTGTCATTCTAAAAATGTGATGTTTCTCTTTCTCTACACAACGTCTGAATATTTGAAAGCTCAGTCCCAGTGATGTTTCTGGGCTATATTCAAAGCAAGTTTCCAGGATTCCTATCCATTGATGTGCTGCTCGGGAATGAAAATGCCAGAGCAGATACAGCCTAATTAGTTGTTATGGTGCCGAAAGGATTCAAATCTCTCCATGGCACAATGCCAGGGCTGAATAGCAGAGACCATGAGTTACTCATGAAGCATGTCCCATCTCTCGGCCTGTCTAGTTTACTCTAGTCTAGAGGTAAATGCTTCAACGTCTTCCTCGAAGTTCTGACTTAGCACCAAGTGATTTTAATCTTTTTGGGTTTCTAAAATCCCACCCGCTTAAACGGTAGCCTTTCGGGAAATATTCAGACATTTAACGTGAGGTGCGAATATAAATAAACTAATAGAATATCAAATTAAGGCATTAGATATAATGTATTCCTTTTTTTTTTTTAAATAAATCTGTGGTAGGGCAAATAAACTCTAATTATCAAATACTTAACCCTACTTAGTAGAATTATTATCTGGTCGTTGAAGATATCCCGTTCTGAAGAATTTTAAAAAAAAAGACATTTGATGTGTTCAAAGTATTTTCGTTTCTGAGAAATGATACTGTTTATAAGTCAAGTTTCTTTGTTGTTCAGGTCTAGTAGAATGTTAGTAATCTTTCTTCTTTATCCGTGGCAGAGGAACATTTCTCAAAGTATTGCCTCTAATACAGTTAAAGACTTCGTCACTGAAGATCAGCCGTTATGAAAAAGTAGTTAATTGACGATATTTTTATGTGTCCAAAGTATTTTAGTTTCCCAGAAACGATGCTGTTTATAATTGGGGTTTCATTGATGGTCACATCCTTTAGAATGTCAAAATTATTGTTTCTTGTAGATGAACATACCTCAGATAATTAACTCTAATAGATCAACAACTGGACATTGAAGATTTCATCACCATCATCATCATCACCAGAGGAATAACTGGCGCTCCAGCGACAGATGGGTGGCACTGGATTGTGTCATTCAGTGTCATTGTAGAATGTACCTGATGTCGTTCAACCACTTTCCTCTTGTTCTTGTATCAGATTTTCTTTGATGTAGCACTGAAGACTTGCCGCTCTGAAACCATGGTTTATCGAAGCCTTTTGACATGTTCAAAATATCTTGTTTCCAGAGAAACAGAGTTGTTTATGAATGGTCTCTCTCTCACTCTCTCTCACTCTCTCACTCTCTCTTTCTCTCTCTCTCTCTCTCTCTCTCTCTCTCTCTTTCTCTCTCTCTCTCTCTCTCTCTTTCTCTCTCTATCTATCTATCTATCTATCTATCTATTTTGAGTTTTGATTTTTTGTTGTTTTTTTTAATCAATATCATTTTTGTTTTCATTAATTGCGGTGGAGGAAAACATCTTAACTACTTAGGATTTACTTTCACAGAGTTAATATCTCGTCACTAAAAATTTCCCTTTCTGAAAAGTCGTTCATGGAAATCGTCTGATTTGTCCAATGTAATTTAGAAGGTTGACTATTAAAGACGATACAACAAAGACAATTGAAGCATTTTGATCACTTGAAACGTCACGAAAATTTGGAGAGAACAATAATGGAGGGGTATATGCCTGGGAAGAGAGGAAGAGGAAGGCCAAAGAGAAGATGGGTGCAGGATGGGGCGGATGATCTCCAGATGGGTGTATCGGACGCGGGACATCTTGCTTATGATCGAGAGGTTTTCCGGAAGGTTGTTATGGGATCGAGGTTCTGCAAGGGACATGCTACTGAATGAATGAATGATGAATTTAGTTTCAGAGAAATGATGTTATTCGTGTCAAGTTTTGTATCGATTTTCAGATCTTAGAATGTCAATATTCTTCTTTATTCAAAATCCGATGTAGAGGAACATATCTCAAATAACTGTCTTTATCAGAGTTAAAGATTCATTGAAGATCATCCTTTCTGCAAAATGGTTCATCGAAGATGTTTGATGTGCACAAAACATACTTGTCACAAAGTATGATTGACATAGAGGAGTGGCTATGGTTGTGTCTAGAGGATGTCAGTGTGAATGTTGTGGTGAACGGCTAACCAACCACGATGCATCAATACCAAACACAAGACTGCGCACATAATACTTTAATTTTAACAACTGGATACAACATTATTCATCAGGAACGTTCATCATTACATATAGATATATTGCATATGCACAGATTCCCTACACGTAGCCCCAAACACTATCGCCCCTGACAACCGGACTAAGTATCCAATACTTAGTCCCAGAATTACTATCACTGAAAAACACAAGGTAGAGTTCTCTTGCTAACTCTGCTACCATCCAATTTTTCCAGACCGCAGATCTCCACTGTCTGGTCCCAAAAACTCAACTGTCCCCGTCAATGATTTCCACTTGTCTTTTTAACCCTTCTTTGCAGCTCTACCCGGGGAATGCCCTTTAACCCCGTGAACTTGTTTATGTTCTAGCATTGCTACCCAGGGCGATCACCTCGCCGGTTAGTTCCGGCTAAACACGTTACACTACCCCCTCCTCAAAAGAAAACATAGTTTTCCAATGATGGGAGAGTAATGTTTCTCACATGTGGGCACCAGTAACTTTGCGTGCCTAGTAGTCCTTCTATCGTCCCTATCCATAACAGAAAACACAAGATCCAACATGTTCCTACTCATAACCTTATGTCAAAAAGCATAAGATATAACATTCACATTAGATAGTTGACACTGTATAACGCGACACCAAAAATGTTCATTGTTGAGGTGCTATGCCACCCCGGCAGTCTTGTATGGGATGATTCCTGAACGATGAGCAATGTTACATTTACTTAACCATTTCACACACTCATTCCTTAGTCATTGTTTCGTTGGTCTTTGCCCATGATGATTTCTGGACAGCAGGTCTGCCATGGTGTTATCTTCACCCCGTATGGACGTCGGAACAAATGCATACTCCTGCAGCAATATACTATATCGATGAACCCGCGCGTTCTTCATCGCTGCCGTATGGATGAATGTAAGCGGTCTGTGGTCGGATTGAAGGATGAATTGTCTGCCCAACAAGTACCTGGAGAGTTTGTGTACTGACCATACAATCGCCAGGGCCTCACGTTCTAGCGTTGAGTAATGTTCCTCTGGTGGCGTGAGTTTCCTGCTGACGTATAGCACTGGATGCGGATCAGGTGGTTATTTTCTTGCATCAAACATCCGCCGATTCCTGTCGATGATGCGTCTACCCTGAGAGTAAATTGTAGATCAAGATTAGGGAGGATTAAAATTGGATAACTACAATACCTGCTTGATACTTCTGAGTGCATCATTGCAGTGCTGTGTCCATACAACTTTGTTAGGTGTGCCGTTTGTGAGTCAACGCCGACAACACTGACGTGATGGATGAAAAGTTTTTTATAAACTTACTATAGAAGCTTGCTAACCCGAGTAAGCTCCTAACTTGCTTCTTCGTTTTAGGTATTTGAATATCCAGAATCTTCTTCACGTTTGTATCTTCCGTTTTCAGTACGCCACTGCCAATCACATGTCCCAGGAAACTTATTTCCTCATATCCAATTTGGACTTTGGATGGCTTAACAGTTAGGTTATGTTGTCTCAAGCTCCCAAACAAGAACTCTAATCCTGCCACATGATCCTCCATGTTTTTACTGAACAGGCAAATGTCGTCTATATAATTGATAACATCCTTGCGTCCCTGTAAAAGTGTCCTCATCATCCTAACGAACGTTGCCGGTGAGTTAACTAACCCGAATGGCATGTAATTCCACTGGAATAACCCTGTGGTGTGGCAAATGCTGTTAGTGGTTTGGCTGTTTCACTCATGGGTATTTGCCAGTACCCTTTTGCCAGATCCAATTTGCTAAATATTTGCCGATGATATCTGTGTCAGTAAATCGTCCGTATAGACCATGGGCTCCGGATCTACAATAGTAATGTTATTCAGCCTCCTGAAATATATACATAATCTTAGATTATTGTCCTTTTTCCTAATGACTACCATGGGAAACGAGTATGGGGAGTCTGATCTGGAAATTATCCCCATTTTCAGTAACTCTGTTATCTCACTGTTCTACCGCTGCCCTGTAATGATGTGGGATAGAGTATGGTTTCACTCTAATAGGTTGGTCCTCTGATTAGCTTGATGTCATGTGTCATCAAGTCTGTTTTCCCTGGTACATCCTTAAGGACATCTGCATATTGCTCTAACAACTTGACTAGTCTTGTATTGCCACTAGGTTTCAGGCTGTCATTAATGGACACATTTTTCCATGTTCCTGTCTGTCTCAGTGCAACGATTGGTAAATTCATCTTAACATCATTGTCGCATGAGGCCTCTTCATCAATGACAACGGAGCACGCTGTCTAACTTGCCTCCACTTCAATAATTGCCTCTGTCACTGGCTGCAAGGCTTCTGGTCGTGGGACGAACAGTCTTAGCATATTCACATGATACACTTTGTGTTTCCCTTTCACATTCACCATATAGTCCACATCTGACACTCTACTGACAATTCTGAATGGTCCTTGCCAGGTCACTAACAACTTATTAGATATTTCTGGCAGAAGAAGTAACACTTCCTCGTTATGTTGGAAAGAGATCAGCTTTGACTTTCTATTAGCATACTGTCTATACCTAGCCCCCGACATTTCTAAAGCATCACGTGCATTCTGGCATGCCGAAATAACTCGGTCTCTAATGTTCACGACTAAGTCATACGAAGAAATCGTATTACTATCATTACTCTTCCCTGTTAGCAACTCTTTCAATATGGTCATGGGGCCTCTTGGGTTTGCCCCATACAACAATTCAAATGGTGAGAAGCCAGTACTTTCTTGTGGTACTTCTCTATATGCGAACAGGATAGCTGGTAAGTGTTTATCCCAATCACTTGGTTGCTCTGCATTGACTTTAGCTAACATCTGTTTCAGGGATCCGTTCATTTTTTTCGCAGATTCCGTTGCTCATTGGGTGATAAACTGATGTACAAACTTGTGTAATGTTCAACAGTCTGTTCACTTCTCTCATCGTCTGGGAGGTAAATTGTCGACCATTATCTGATAACACTTCATTAGGGAAACCTAGCCTTGAAAATAACGCTAACAATGATTCAGCTACGGCTTCTGTCGTAATGTGTTTTAACGGTACGACTTCTGGACCATCTAGGTGCAAAAATCAACACTGGTCAAGATATACCTATGACCCCTGTTAGACATCACTGCTAATGGGCCATATGATGTCGATGGCTACTTTTTGAAATGGCCTGACTTTCAGGTCTGTCGCTTGTACAGGTGCTTTTACTGTCTTCCCTTTTGGATACATTTTCTGACAAATCGTACATGATCTGCAATATCGCTTTATATCTTAGCTAAACCCTGGCCAATAATACTGGGATAGGAACTCTATGTTGTGTACGCGCTATTCCCATGTGCCCTGTGAATGGGATGTCATGCGCTGTTCTCATAATCAGCTCTCTATATGCTGAGGGTACCACTACTTGTCTACGTGTCGTCTTATCATCTGTAAAGCGGCGAGTAAGAATATTATTTTTCATTTCAAAGCACCATCTACCCTTCTTTGATTGCTTATGTTCTAACTTACTGCACCATTGGAAACATTTGTTCAGCGTAATATCTTGTCTCTGACAGTCGTAAAAGCTCTGTCTGAGATCAGTTCTCTCCTGCTCAGTTGTGCTATCCTTGGTCTCAGTCTCATTGTCTACCTCAGGTGTCATCTCTTCCTCAGCTATAGTGTCTAATCTTGTTTGTCTTCTTGTAACTACCGCGTTGCTTCTTACGCCATATTTTTGGTACCAGTTGTCAATTTCCTGTTGTGTACATTCTTTAACTGTTGGTACATTTCCAATGATCAGGTCTGCCACTGGGGAGTCCAGGCCACACGCTTCCTGTGATATGCGGTTTTGTCACCGTGATCTGGGCCAATGGGTAAAATTCTACTGTCCCATTGAACGTTATACAATTGACCGTTTTTCCTATGTAATCCGAGGGATTGACCAAACTCTTTCTTACTCCTATGGTCGTACATCCGGAATCCCTGAGGGTTAAAGCTGGACTATCATTGACAAATCCATGGTGCAACTTCAGACTCTCTCCTAAGTACACCGATGACATTGCTGGGAATGAGTGTCCACATATCAGGATAGGTTTACTGGTTGTGTCGAACAAAAGCTTGCACCCCTCACAACTCTCATTGTTGAGTGTCTCAATCACTTGGGCTACATTCGAGTGCTCAGTTTCCTCCGTCGTACATTGATAGCGGGTATGTCTATTTTTCCCACATTTGAAACAAATAATCTCCTTCCTTATGTAATTCGTTGGCCCACTGGATGGTTGTACATTACACTGTGCTGATTTGTGCCTCCAGCTCCAACAATTAAAACATCCAAAATAGACATTCTGAAGTCTCTTAACATTGCCCCTGTGGTATGGGTAACGTCCTGATTTGCCAAAGTTGTTGCTATGGACACCATTGTCTTGAAGTCCCTGTTGTCCATACCTATGTGCTGAGTCCACACTTTTCGACCTTGGTCTAATAACTGGATTCTGATTCTGTTTACTATAAGCTGCACAGACTATTTCCTCAATATACTGTGCACCTGAGACTCCCTTTTGTAGTGCCTCACGAATACAGCGAAACATCACAAAAATATCCTACTTATCACGAATACTGGACCACATACGAATAAATGGGTAACGCACAAAAACAATACTTTGGACGACGGAAGGCATTACTAACAACGTAGTAACAGACACCAATGCAATGACTACAACTCAATAAACTCAGCTGTATTTAGTAGTTTTCGTGCCGAAACCCCGGACATTACTAACCCGGCATTACTAACAACGTAGTAACAGACACCAATGCAATGACTACAACTCAATAAACTCAGCTGTATTTAGTAGTTTTCGTGCCGAAACCCCGGACTGATAAGATAGGGCTGCCTCAGATGATGGGAACAACTTCTGTTGTAAAAACACCCACGTCCGTCCTGGTTGATGTTTTTAAAGTGACCACGACGCTCTATCCCAAAGACGAATTAATGTTTTGATGCGTTATTACTTTTTTCCTTGATGTGGTGATAAAGATTCCCGACTGTCGGAACAGTTGAAGATGATGGTAATTGTCCGAACGCCTTGAAGTGATGTTACGGATTCACGTTTGCCGACAAGGTTTAAAAAATGGCATCAAATGTCCAGTGCTTTAAATCTGTTTAGCAAGTCCTTTTTGGCAGAGAAATACGACCATTCTTGCGGTGACGGCCTCTGCTAGTTTGTTACCAAATATTTGTTGCCAACTGACTGGATGATGATGACACACGAACATAGACGTTTCACCAGACAATAAAACACAAAAAGTCGCAATTTTCCCTTGTCTCAATGACATATAGTTCTTCACAGCTGTTCTAATGTTTATATCCGGGACCGCCGCTGACTAAAGTACTCCGGTCACAATGTCAACTTCCGCTGTGTAAACGCTTGATTTATAAGGTCATCTCCGTCACAGTACACCCTTGTAATATAATCTTCTTGCGTGGGTCACAGTAACCTTCCTTACTGTTTTCTCCAACAAGGCTCAAGTCTCACTAAGTCACTCACTACACACGCAAACTGTCTTCAAAACGCACAGGACTCCGCTACCCTGTCACTAAATTCAGCTCCGCCTGAACTCACAAAATTGTCTTGTACAAAAATACCACGTCCCGTACACGGCTGTGTTCTGAACAGTTGTTCCCGCTTTCCAGCGTCTGCTGTCTTTTCCTGCCTAAGAAAATACTCGCTGTCTGTGTTTCGTGAACAACACTGTGTCCGCTAATCGCCTGTTTCCTGGGTGATTTGTATACGTGTATTTGCCGTGCGCGCTGACTGTTTTGGAATGAAATCTACCTGATGGTGGCCTCTCGTGAACTGTCTGCTAGCTTTGGTTTTCAATCCTGTTTTTGTTGTTGTCTCCTGAGAGCGGTGATAAAAGTATCCGTGTCTGTTTACCTGCGCTGAATCGCTCTTGAACTGTTTGCGTTAATTATCTGACGCACGCACTGCTTGATCGTTGTCTGCTAGCTATCACAGGGCTGAACTTGGAAAACATGTCGTTACGCTAATGGCCCCTTGATTTGTTGACGAATATTCTTCTGTTTCCAATATTGTACTGCTGTTCGTGCAGGTGTTTGACGAGCCTTCCAGATAAACTCTCTATATGTCACAAAGTATGATTGACATAGAGGAGTGGCTTTCGTTGTGTCTAGAGGATGTCAATGTGAATTTTGTGTTGAACGACTGACCAACCACGATGCATCAATACCAAACACCAGACTGCGCACATAATACTTTAATTTGAACAACTGGATACAACATTATTCATCAGGAACGTTCATCATTACATATAGATATATTGCATATGCACAGATTCCGTACACATAGCCCCAAACACTATCGCCCCTGACAACCACACTAAGTATGCAATACTTAGTCCCAGAATTACTATCACTGAAAAACACAGGGTAGAGTTCTCTCGCTAACTCTGCTACCATCCAATTTTTCCTGACCGCAGACCTCCACTGTCTGGTCCCAAAAACTCAATTGTCCCCGTCAATGCTTCCCACTCGTCTTTTTAACCCTTCTTTGCAGCCCTCCCCGGGGAATGCCCTTTAACCCCGTGAACTTGTTTATATTCTAGCATTGCTACCCAGGGCGATCACCTCGCCGGTTAGTTCCGGCTAAACACGTTACACAAAAAGAAACGCATAGCTATTCGAGCGTGCGTTTTTATGAGTTTGTAAGTAAAATTTGGTGTTAGGGTATATATAAACCAGCATCAAATGTTTTTTGTTTACAGTGTAGAATGCACGTGTTGACCTGGATTGATTTCGTTTTTGTAATCGTTACAATGCAGTGGTCAATTGTGTTTATGATCACATTTTTACCACAGCTCATGATGCGCGCACGTGAAAGCTACAGCATTTGGGGTGAACACTATTCGCTGTGTACGCAAGTGAAACCCTATAAAAGGATAACGCTACACAAAACAATGCAGTTTATTTTCAAGCAAACATCTACTGCGTCTCTATCGATACATTTAAGGAACATTGCTATTGATGGACTGCATGCAGGCGAAAGTCAAAGTCAGGTTGCCAGGCATATAAACGTGCATTAGAGTACAATCAGTCGACTTTGATACCAGATCCAAGCCTCTGGCTCAGTTGAAGACCAGCATAGCAGTAGATGACCCAGAGTGGCAACAGCAGCGAATGATCGCTTTATTCGGCTTCATCACTTCAGAGACAGGTTTACAACATCTTCTTCAACTGTCCAGTCATTGCCTGCAGGACGTCATGTCCTGATCAAACTCCGGAATAGACTGCATGACGCTGGACTTTGGGCATAACGGCCTCATTGTGGGTCAGTTTTCACACGCCGCCATTGCCAAAATGGACTTCTTTGGGCTAACCAGAATCGTCCTTGTGCAGCAGACAACCAATAGAGATGTGTCTAGTTTAGTGACGAATCTTTCTTTTGTTGCAGCGTCATGATAGTCGGAGAAGGGTCTACCGTGGGTGAAATTAACGTTTTGCCCACAACTGCGGTAATGAAGCTCCGCCGCACGATGATAGAGTTGCAATGGTGTGGTGAATGATCAGTTACAGCTGAAGGAGTCAATTCGTTAACATTAAAGGAGGTTTTAATGTGCCACGGTATGACCACATGTCCTTCCACTTTTGGCTACTCAAAGGTCATTGTACACGGTTGACCACGCAGTTCCTGACTGCCAACAACATTCTCACCCTTCCTTGGCCATCCCTGTCTCCAGACATGAGTCCGGTTGGACACATGTGATATTAGCTGCATGGACGTGTTTGTCGCCGAGACGTTGCTCCAGCCAATCGTCGTGATCTGTTCCAGGCACTCCAGGAAGAGTGGGCAGCCATACCACAGGCCCACATCAGACGTCTGATCGCATAATGCCCAGGAGATGCCAGTCGCTAATCGATGCAAGAGGAGGCCACACACCATACTAACGGGAAAGCCCGTACGCCTAGAAACTCTCGTGACCCAGATGCAAAACAACTGTCAATTGATTGTCTAAACCAGTGGTTCTCAAACTTTTTGGCCCGTGCCCCCCTTCACCATATTTTCAGAACATCATTCCCCTCCCCCTTTCGTATTTCCTGCCTAATAATTTGGCCCGTGCCTCCCTTCACCATATTTTCAGAACGTCATTCCCCCTTTCGTATTTCTTACCTAAAAATCCCGCCCCCGCTCCTACACAGTATATGTAATAATGGAAGCTAAATTTAATAGAACATACTAAAACAAGTCTAGACGTCCACATAAAACATGATTTGTGGGTCTACTTACTTTATAAATTGAATTTTAGAAGGGTGAGACGTACAGAACCGTACAGTATGAAGGGAAAAACAATATCAAGTAATCGGTTCTGGTATTAACGCGATCTTGAAATAATCTTAATTCCCCCTCCCCCTTGAAACCTTAAAATCCCCCCGGGGGGGGGGGGAATTCCCCACCGGTTGAGAAGCACTGGTCTAAACCCTAAAGTATTCGTGTGTGCAATTTGAACAATTAACTCATTACATTTAATAAGTTATTGAATACCGAGATTATGGCTATGTGTGTACTTTCAACAGCTGTGCATTTGTTTGTTTGTTTGTTTGTTTGTTTGTATTTTGTTTTCAGAGAAATACAGTTGTTTATGTGTGAGCTTTCACTGATGTTCAAATCTTGTAAAATCAATGTTAATTTTTCTTCGTGATCTGAGGTAGAGGAAAATATCTCATGTAATTATGATTTACTATAAGAGAATTAATAATTGTTCATTGAAGCTCTGTCCTTCTGAAAAATAGTTCATTAAAGACAATTTTATAATTGGAGTTGATGGCATCGTATTGAAAAATACCTCTTATTATCAACATAATCAGTGCCAAACAAAATGTAGGTCTGAACCAAATAATGGGAGGTAGTGATGTGTCACAGTTATGACTTAAAAGTTGTTAATATGATAGCATACATATTGTATTATAACGAAATGATAACATTTCGGCGAAAAATAAGCCCTTGGCACATAAGGGAAGTCGCTTACGACTATTATTCATCCCTGGACACGTATTCACTTAACTCTGATTGAATTAATAACTGGTCATTGAGGGTTACCCGTTCGAAACAATAGTTCATCGAAGACGACTTTATAATTGAAGTTCGTGGAATAGAGGAAAATGTTGGCACTAGAGTTGATAGCCTGAAATACAAACACAAATGACCAGGTTGCCATTCAGATGTTTACATACGCACCAAGGATCTGGAACTCGGATACAACGTACGTAGTCATGGAGATGATGGTTCCTGATGTGTGCTTACCATTAAAATAACGGCGATAATTAATACCATCTTCTCTTCTCGATTTGGCACATTGTCTCGCTTCTCGTGATGTAAGCTCGCCTGCTTCCGCACGACCGGGCTGTATTGTAACTTAACTATTAAGACAACAGTAAATATGATAACGGCGGGAAAAGATGCAATTCCAAGAATTGAGTTTATAACAAAAACGAGACCGTCAGCGTATTTCCGGTTTCTGGTAAAGGCGAGACCTAGAAGCGTGACGCTCCTGGAATTCGTTCGTAGAATTTCCACCCGATACGAGGTGGCGTTCTCGGCAACTAACGTGACGAGATTAACAAAGTATACAACGAAGAAAAATGCTGTAGTTCTCCGAGGAGTGATAATTTGCTTCACTTTAAGAAAAATGGCAATGCAAAGGCATCGTTCAGCTGCGATGTGTACCGTGATTAAACTTGTGATGCGGCTGAAACAAACGTGTGGCCATGTGCCAGTCAAATACTGAACATCTACAGGCATCTACGGCACATCAGATGCCACGAACAACGGGTTCAGACAAATACACACCGACTCCATCGTCACAAGACAGAACAAATCGGAGATTGCTAACCCAAAAAAGCTGATGTTTACAGTATTGTTAAATACTTGTTTGAAGAATACCAGAATGTTGATGATTTTTTATACTATACCAAACATCCAAATAATGGTGCATAGAGTCACGTACTCCATCCATCATGTGCCATGCCGGTAAGCGTGGGCGGTCACGTTCCACCATCTCACTCGATCAACAGAGTCGTGGATCAGTTCCGTGTTTCTGTCTCGACCATGCCACAAGGCCAAGCCATCCAGATACTTGTTTCTAGGTCTTCCCCTTGGTCTGTTCCACTCGATCTTACCAGTTGTCACCAAGTTCTCCAAATCATTTCTTCTCATAACATGCCCAAAAAATTGTGACTGTCTACGTCTAATGTCTCTGATCAGTTTACGATCATCATTTGTTTCTTGAAGGACTTCTTCATTGGTCTTTCTGGCTGTGCATGGTATTCTTTGCATTTTCCTCAGAAACCACATCTCTACAGCCATCAGATGTTTTTCAGCCTATCTGCTCATTGTCCAAGCTTCACATCCATATAAAAGTACAGGTTCTATGTAGCATCTCAACACTCTTTTTCTCGTTTCAATTGACATCTTTTTATTTGTCAGTACGTTTTTCATCTTGCTAAAGGCTACTTTTGCCATGGCGATTCTTGTTCTAATCTCTTCAAGGCATCTCCCATCAGATGTTATTACTGTTCCGAGATAATTGTACCTATTCACTTGTTGAAGAATATTCCCATTTACTTGTATATTACATTGTGGTATTTCGTTCTTCCTAGTGACGACCATAATCTGTGTCTTTTTACAATTTAATTCTAACCCTCGTTGTTCACTGTGTGTAACAACCGCATCTACTAAATTTTGCAGGTCCTGTTCATTGTCTGCAATCAAGACTGTATCATCTGCATATCTAATGTTATTGATGCATCGTCCCCCAATGTTGATTCCTTCCATATTTTCAATATTTCTGAAAATATTTTCACTGTACAGGGAAAACAGATCTGGAGACATTACACATCCCTGTCTCACACCTCTCTTAATAGGCTGATATCGGCTTACTTCATTATCAACTCTTATGGCAGCTTGTTGTTTCCAATATATGTTTTTTACAAGTCTAAGGTCTTTCCCATCAATTTGTAGATCTTCAAGCATCCTTATCATGTTGACATGTCTCACTTTATCAAAAGCCTTTGTGTAGTCAATGAAGCAAAGGTGTAGATCTTTGTTTACTTCTATAGAACGTTCGATTACGATTCTCAGTATATACACAGCATTTACTGTACCCTTGCCTACTACAAACCCACATTGTTCTTCTCCTATTTCAGGTTGTATTTTCCTCCTAACTCTTTGCATGATAATTCTTAGCAAAATCTTCGTGATGTGACTCATTATACTAATTGTTCGATGTTGATCACATTCCAAGGCTCCTGATTTCTTTGGTATTGCAATAAATACAGAATTACATAACTCATGAGGTATATTTCCAGTATCATATATTGTATTAAGCAGACTGGTAACTTTATCTATTCCATATTCTTCTAAAGCATTAATCATTTCTGTTGTGACGCTGTCTGGACCGGGGGTCTTGCCAGATTTCATATGATTAAGAGCATTCTGAACCTCCATCTTCAAAATTGCTGGCCCTTCATTGTTATTTTGAACAATATATTGTTCGTCTCTGTTATCGTCATAAAGGTTTTTCACGTAATCTGACCATACATGTAAAATCTGATCTTTTTCTATTATGACTCTTCCATCTTTTGTCTTTAGGCAGCCTGCTGATGTACGTGTTCTTTGATTAGTAATCTCCTGAATTCTTTTGTGCATTAGTTTCGCATTTTTACTGTTGTGTTGTTTTTCAATTTCTCTGCAATTTTTCTCAAGCCATGTTTCTTTAGCCTCCTTAAGGTTCTGACTTTTCTGTGAATTTCTTCATATTTGGCAGGATTATTTTTGTTCTGTCTTCTTGTTTCCATTAGTTGTAAAATTTCTTCAGTCATCCATGTCTTACGGCCCACTTTCTTTACTTTTGGAATAGTCACGTACTAAGTCGCTTAAAAGTCGACATGGTCGACTTCATCGCACCGGGTTTTATCCCATATGGCTCGGTCTCTTTCCGCAACGCTGAAAGCGTCGCACAAAGCACGAACTCCGTAGCTTTTAGCGACGACCCACAGGAGTCTCCGAAACATTTAACTCGTAAACCAAAGGGTGCGGACCGGAATCGAACCCACAACATTCGGAGCAAGAGTCAAACGGCTTGACCACTTCGCCACAACCACTTCAAATATCAGTCGCGTTTTGAATCTTAGAACAGGGGTCAGTCCAGAGTTCCGAAGATGTTTCACAAGAACATGTACGCCCGGGGTTGCTCTCGTGCTGGTCAGAGCTACCATGGAAGTCTAGTTATCTCTGCTGGTCTGCTTCACACTCTCTCTGCATGCACGTCTGGAAAAAAAAAAACAATTACAATGTTCATATATGCAAATAAAACTGGCCCTTTCTATATTCCGCTTACTAGCGAAGCCCAAGGTTAGAAGAGTGGCGTTCTTGGATGGATAGAATTTCAGCCCATGAATGAAGTCGCATACTCCAGAACTAAGGTGACGAAATTAACAAAGTATGCAATGACGATTACCACTGTAATTCTCCAAGGCAAACTACTGCACGTAAACTTGCCCAGGATTCACAAACAGTCAGAAAAGCGGGAGTCGACAATAACCAAGATAGAACATTCGACATTGAGGACATTTAGGGCATGAGAGTGCATGAGGCAGAAACACTCGCAAAGGAAAGGGAATCCTTTCATCAAGCCGTGATGGTGAACTGCATGTAAATTGATAAAAACAATTGGCAGCAAAAGCAGTAACAGAATCTCTCCCTCTGTATTCCAAATCAAATTGTATTTATCAATTATCAATTTATCAGTCTACCTACATCGGCAGAACAAATAGACATTTAAACAACAAGATAATCGAACAAATGCCCAACTGGATTGACAGAAAAATAAATAAAGATGCTGGGAACATGGCCAAGCCGACACCCCATAATCCTCCTACGTCATCAATCGGCAGAAACATGTTTTGTGCAAACAGAAAGACGCAATAGTCAGTTTAAAATTACGGTTTAGACCAGGGGTGGCCAATACGAGGCCCACCGGGAGTCATGCTGCGGCCTGCGGGTGAGAAGCGATGATGTGATCGAAGCTGTAGCACGCTTGCTTGTTTACTTTAATTAACCAAAAAAAAAAAAAATTAGGTGCGTGGCTCGTCAGGAAATATTATTTACGAAATTTGGCCCGCCTTCTGAATAGGTTTAGACAATTGAAATTACTGTGTGAATATATGTGTCATCGTCTTGCTCATGTCTAGGTATCTGAGCTCGGGTTCACACAGGCAACAATAACTCCGTTAAATATAATATCTAACATTTATTGTAGTTCACTATACAGTGCATTGGCGCTGAGTTGCATATCACAGAGATTTAACATCATCACACATAGTTATCACAAACATCCTAGCAAACTATCTAGCATATGGTCTATGAACCCCAACTACACATGGGTTTAATCTATTAATCTATTGAGTCCCTCTAAGGCAGGCCCTGTTGCCTCTCTGATGGTCCGTCTGTCCTCTGACGGTCCACACGTGTCCCAATCCGACACGGGTGGTAACTCTGTCCGAGTTCCTCGTGGACCCCGCAATAGGCGGGCCACATCAGTGTCCACGGGACAGTGGACTCAATGACCAGTCCTTCGAGAAGGCTCTAGATTACTCTGGCCTTCGAGTGGCTGACTTCTTTCCCTTGGGCGGGAGTTGTAGCCCTTTGACTAATATCTATAAATGTGAGGCGGTGACAGGATTCCCCCCTCTCCCCCGATTTGATGGGTTGTTATAAGGTAATTAGATCTGTTCTAATTCTGTCACAGAATCACATAAAGTCGGTGTTTGTAGTTTGGTGGACAATAACTTGGTAACCTACATACTGGCATCAAAACTCATGTATTCTCCCATACACCACTTCTCTGATTTGGTGAAGAGATCACTCTCTCTCCTGTGTCCTTAAAAATGCTTATCTGACCGAAGTTACGTGACGTTTACTAGTTGTGTTTACAACTCGTCCTTCTCATAGTACCCCACTGATACCAAGACAATTAACCTCTGTATTAAAGAGGATTAACAAGACCGAAGTCCTGGCTAATTAAGTACACCTTCAAATCTTGATCTGTGTGTGTATTTCAATACATTTTTACTCTCGTATGTTGTATAATGCTAACTATGTAGTTACGTTGATATTTTATCCCTTCAGACTACATGTGTCCCTGTTGGCTTGTTAGTGTGTTGACTAATAAGTTGGTGGTTCTAATAAAGTGACTGCATTTTAAATTGATAGTGTTCAGTTTTAAGTTTTGTGTCAAGTGTGTGCTGAATGTGTGGCTTATTTCCAAGCGTCACGAGTTGGGATAACCTTAATCATGAATTACTCCAATGTGTGCAATACATGATCAGGCATTCCAAGCAGTGGTGCTTAGATGTAGTATCCTAACTCCTAAACTAAGAATATTAACCTAATAAACATGTATCAACAATTTAGACAAGTAATACAATTTACATGAAAGACGCAGACAAATTAAAATAAATACGTTTTGCGTACAATTTGTCCGCTCAGTATATCGTTCTCTCATTTAATCCATTCACTCTGTCATTCACTCATCTTTCATTCCAAATAGTATTTGGTTAAAATATATAATTAAAGTTGAGGTAAGTGTTATTGCCCTTAGAAAAAATGGAATAGGCGATCTTTTCCCTTTAAGAAAATACGTACTTTTTGTACGATGACTCAAAAATGGGTTATAATTTACACAGAGACAATTGCATAGGAAGGTTATTTATCCTATTAATGGAACTACCTGTAATATTATGGTAGAATATGTACAAATTACAGGTTAACACATTTTATATACAAAATTCAATGCAAATATAATACATATTTAATATTAAATTAATTAATTAATTAAGTAGCTAAATCCAACGATGATGTGCGCGTTGTCCTCCTGTTGTTAGCGTGTTGTGCCATGAATGTTAAAAGTTAACTGAGTATCTTGAGTGTTGTAGTCGACGCAGTTCTGTTTCGGCTGTTTGCAAAGTCTCGTAGCAACAGCAAGTATGGAATGTTCTCAATGTTGCGTATAAAGTGTTCTTACAATTTTCAGAGTGAGTTCACAGGTTGAAATCATTACACTGTTAATGTCTCTCGCTCGGATCTTTCTAGAGCTTGGGCAATTGATAGTATAGCTCTTCACGTATAGTTCATAAAGTATGACTCTTAAAGTTTCATGTTCGTGGGTGTCATAAGTAACTTATTTACTGAGGTGTTATTACTATTCACTGGGAGTTCTCTAGCAGGTGTAGAGTTACACTGTTATATGCCACAGACTAAAAATATCACAGTTTCTAGTATGGCGAATGGTCGCTGTGCTAACTGTTATTCTACTGGCGCATTCGTTTGCCGTGATAATAGGTCAGCAATAATGTTGTCAGTGCCTCTGATATGGCGGATTTCGAAGTCGAAATCTTGAAGAAGAAGACACCATCTTTGTAAACGATGGTTTTTCGGGACACCTTGCTTAAGGACCAACAATGGCGAATTGTCAGTGAGTACAACAAAGTGGCTACCTAAGAGGAACTTAGATAATCTTAACACACAAAATAATAGACTTAATGCCTCCAATTCCACCGTAGAATACCGGGTCTCTGCCTTCTTTAGCTTCCGGCTTACGTAGAGAATTGGGTGTCTCACTCCATCCACTTCTTGCTTTAAACATCCTCCTATTGCGATAGCACTCGAATCTGTGGTCAAAATAAAGGGTAAATTTATGTTGGGTAATCGTAAGACTGGTGGATTAGAAAAAATACGTTTCAATCTGCTTATTGCATCCTCTAAGCGAGTACTTTTACAAATTTTTGATGGATGATCTTTAGTTAACATATTAGAAAAGACTGAAGTAAGTTCTGCCCAATTTGGTATAAATTTAGAATAATAGTTAATAAGACCTAGTAAACTTCTAATTTGTTTCTTTGTGGTAGGCACTTCTAGATTAAGAATCTTGGAAACAATTTTATCATCTGTCAACAGTTTGCCTTCAGAAATTCTATGACCAAGGAAGTCTATTTGTTTATAGCCTATTTCAACCTTGGAAGGTTTGATAGTAAGTCCAAAAAGAACGATTTGGTTGAAGACTTGTTTGAGTGTAAGTAAGTGAGAAGTCATACTAGAAGAATGGATGCATATATCATCAATATAAGCATGGACATCTTTAATTCCGTGCAATAGCAATCTAGTTAATCTAACAAATGTGGCGGGCGCGTTCTTGAGACCAAATGGAAGATATAGCCATTCGTACAAACCGAGGGGTGTTGCGAATGCTGTTATATGTCTAGAAGCAGGGTGTAGTGGCACTTGCCAATAACCTTTCGCTAAACCAGTCTTAGGAAATAAGGATGATTGAGACATATTTAAAATGAGATCTTCACAACTGTTCATTGGCTCTGCATCCGTTGTGGTTCTTGTATTTAATACTCTATAGTCGATGCCCAAACGGATTGTCTGGTCCTTCTTTTTCACCAGGACAATCGGTGAAGAATATTGAGACATAGATTTTTGAATTATTCTACTTTTCTCTAAATCCAAAATTTCTTTGTCTAAATTTGCTCTGTAATGGAGAGGAATAGAATATGGTCTACATTTGACTGGTGTCAGATCTGTCAGCACAATTGAATGTGTTATTTTGTCAGTGCGTCCAGGTTTGTTAGAAAAGATAGATTTATACTCGTCAAGGAGAGTCAAAATGTCTTGTCGCTGTTGTTGTGTCAAAGTGTCAGAAATTTGTATGTCATTTATACTACCGTCGTCAGTCATAATCGGTACTGGGATTTCAGTATTGTCTACGTCTGTCTGATTTATCACAGATGCTACTGTTTGTAAATTGTCCTCAATGTCATTGTCGTCGTCGTCGAGATTAATCGTTGTCAATATGTCGTCAAATTGGTCGTCGTTGTCGATATCACATATTGTCGGTAATGTCCATATGTCTTCGTCGTCTTTGTCGTCGTAAGAGTGCGTCGTTAACGATGCTTCATTTGTCGAGGTGTCATTCAGTTGGGTAATTGTCGTTTCGTTTTTGTCATCAGTTCGCTGCGTCTGCTCACTCGTGTCCGTGTCCTGTCTAGCATAGTATGGTTTCAACATATTTACATGGAATATTTTCAACTTTCCATTCAAAGAAATTTCGTAATCAACTTCCGAAATTCTTCTAATAATTTTAAAAGGTCCCTGCCAAGAGGTTGATAGTAAATTTCACTTGTCAGGTAGTAGTAGTAAAATATCCTGACCTGGATTTAATACAATTGTTTTTGCACCTCTGTTGGCGTACTGCCTGTACCTAAAACCTTTCTCCTGTAGTGATGTTCTGGCCAGTATACAGGAACGTATGATTTTGTCTCTGGTGTCAGTGACTAAATCATAGGTAGAAATGGGTAGTTGAATATTTACAGGTTGTGATATGATATCTTTGTAAATAGTGAGAGGTCCTCTTGGGTTCGCTCCATACATCAATTCGAAGGGAGAGAACCCTGTGCTTGATTGCGGGACTTCTCTATATGCGAACAGCACCGTCGGGAGAAGTATGTCCCAATCGGCTGGATTTTCAGCTGTCACTTTAGATAGCATATGTTTCAGGTCCCCGTTTAGTTTCTCGCAGATACCATTTGCGGCCGGTCGATAGGGACTCGTGAAACATTGCTTGATGCCTAGTAACTTAGTTACCGATTGAGTGGCATTCGATATGAACTGGGTTCCTCTATCAGAAATTATTTTCTCCGGGAAGCCAAAACGGGAGAAAATATGTAATAATATGTCCGTCACATCCTTAGAGGAGACAGATTTTAATGGAAGCATTTCTGGCCATCTCGTACATACATCAATAAGAGTGAAAATATATCTATTCCCTTTACTTGAAATGTGATTCAACGGACCTACTAGGTAAACTGCCACGATTTGGAAAGGCCTCGAGGCAGTTGTAGTTGATTGGACTTCTGCCGTAGGGTTTTTCCCCTTTTTCACCAGTTTCTGACATATATCACATGATCTACAAAAGGTTTTTATATCTTGGCAAAATTTTGGCCAATAAAACTGGGTCAGGACCCTAGCCCTAGTTTTTTCGTATCCCATATGACCTCCGAAAGGTGAGTCATGAGCTATCCTTAATACTTTGTCTCGATGTGCTTGTGGTAACACTACTTGCTGTATCGTGGTCTGATTTGTTGTGTATATTCTAGTTAATACAGTTCTGTAGCCTAAATGTCCACGATGCGTTCTTGGTTAATTTTGGTTTAAGTCCTACTAACTTAAAATATGGTGAAAGTGTAGGATCTGCTTTCTGTTCATCTCCAAAATTTGTGTTGGTAGTGTTTGGTGATAGAATTTCTAGTGACTCCTGCAGTTGGTCGGTGTTGGTTTTGTGGGTTGTCTGTCGTGTTATTGCATTTGTGTGTTGTGTGTGTTGTTGCACATCTACAGGCTTGGTACTTGGTAGATCGGTAGCATCCTCAATTCGAGGTTTTAATTTGGTCGTATCACTGACAGATTCGACCGCCCCTGCATTGTACACCTCGGTGAATTCTTTCTGAATTACTTCATTGGTTGTCTCCCTTGGTCTTTTGGCAGATTGAGACAAGCCTGAATGGTGTTTCTCTTTAGAATCGCTGTTTGGGTGGTGGATACCTTTTCTCTGCTCCCAATCTCTGATTCCCTTTTCAGAGCACGGTCGTATGTTGGGCAGGTTCCCAAGTATAATATCAGCGACAGGATTTTCTAGGACAGCGCACAATACTCGTCCTGATATGAACGGTGTTCGAATTTCGGCAAGAGCAAGGGGGTATTTCTCTATAGTGCCTGAGAATGTGCGACAAGTCACATGTTTGTCTGTATAGTCTTTATCGTTTATTAATGTTTTCTTAATCCCACAGAGCGTTGCGCCGGAATCCCGATTTAATGTGCACTTTTTGTTATTTACAAACCCTGTTGAGAAAACTAGCTTGCCTGTAGATGACAACATATGCATATTTCAGCTTCAAAGACTTATCTAATCACATTAGCTTATATTGTGTGATTTCTGCAGTATGTAATTGACGTGATGCAGCGAAATATGCCAGGCGAAATATGTCAGTATAGTTTTGTCGGTGGAAATAATTGTTTATTTTAAAATTCCGATGCTCACTATGTCTCTTGTAATCATTTTCAAAATGTTCTGGACATTGTCTGGGAAGGAAAAGTTAGGAAAAGAGAACTGACTACTGCATCTCATTCCTGACTGACTGGCACCTTGCAAACTTGATGGGGTTATACCTCTCCATAACACAAAGCCTGTGCTGAATTTAGAGACCATGTGTTGCCCATGCAGCATGTTCCCTCTCTCGGTCTGTATAGTTCACTCCAGAGGAAAGGTAACACAAATACGTCTAGAACGAAACAAGCTGCAGAAGCTGCTGAATCAGCAAAGCAATACTCTAACTGCCCGCCTGTCGGAACTTCCATCCTAGACCAGTTGCCGACCAAGGCTTAGGCCTGGTCTTCACTGTCATGGTATTTAGTCTTTAGGTTACATTTTCTCGCTCTAAGGTAAAGCTTGTACCTTCCCAGTTGCACTCCTCCGTCCGAAGACGTTGGCACAATGTGGGGTGTCGAGTTTGTTGAGCGCCACCCAACATTCGGCGCTGAGAGAAAGCAGGTTGTACTGTCTACTGTCATACATTAGCTTAGTGTTATCTGACAAAGACCTGACTCATACTTTATAGCTAGTGGCCTTGAATATTCAGGTTACTAACAACAACTTCGACACATTTTTGTCTCGGGTAACGAACAGTGCATCGGCTTACGAACGAATACAAGAGTGAGAGAGTAAGGTTTAACGTTGGAGACAAACGATCGCCACACAGTACTGACATTGCTTAGCGCTAGCGCTGAGCTTCTGTAAAAAGAGCCCATTGTCCAAGGCATCATTTTGGATGTCTGGGAAGGATGCATTTGTGGGCGAATGTCTACAATATGAGACATTTGTCACTTCGGTCTGGATAGTCCTGATATATTAAGATTGGCGAGAGTATAAGACTCTTTGACAACCACCAAAATTGGTAGTATAAGAATGGCATTGGATGGCTGGTGCTTCGAGAGATATCAGACAGTTGCCACCTACTATATTACCACCCTTAATCCATAGGTCTCATGACATGACTAATTACTTCTCTTTAGGCCTTTGACAGAATTAGTGCAGACTAATTAAACACATACAACACTGTGCCACTAATAGTGCCACACGGAAGGGAGGAGGGGGAGTATGTCAAGGTCATGACAGGACATAACAGAGGACATAGGACAGGCATAGGGAAATGGGGTGAGTACGGCGTAGAACAGACTAGAAGCTTAGGACAGTAGAGACAGGACTGTACCCTTGAGTGACAGGTTCACCTTGGACAGAATTACGCAGTACGCCTAGCCTCAACGAGGCGAATGCAAGACAGACTTGACAGTATGACAGCTGTGATAAGATCGCGAGGATCGTGTGAGAATATTGAGAGAATTGGTGCGAGAGCAAGTATTGAAGTGATATTGATTCGTTTATGTGATACTGTTATAATCTTGTGATATTTACATGATGAGGTTTGTAAATAAATATGCCTAATATATTCATGCGTTTATGCCTCATCTGTGCTCGCAAGTACTACAGGAGACAAATGAACATCGTAAACTGAGTAGAGAAATTAGACGTAGACAGTCAAAATTTTTTGGACATGTTATGAGAAGAAATGGATTGGAGAACTTAGTGACAACTGGCAAGATCGAGGGGAACAGACCAAGAGGAAGACCGAGAGGAAAATACCTGGATGGCTTGGCCACATGGCATGGATGAGACAGGAACACTGAGCTGATCCACGACACTGGTGATCGAGTGAAATGGCGAGTCATGACCGCCCACGCTTTCCGGCATGGCACATGATTGATTGATTGATTGTGCTCGCACCATCTGCCTGTCTGAACCCATCTTCTAACCCCTTGAGACGTTGACAATAGAATATATAGCTATGAATGAACGAAAGATGAGTGATGACGGGCCTGCGTGCCCAATTTATGACCCTTTTTTAAAAAAGTTGAATTGGAAAAAAAGTTGAATTAATAGCCGTTCTCCGTGGCTAAGGGCTTGCGGACGCGATGCGTTAGCACGTTTACCCGCGTTCGAAACATAGCTGCGACCGATTTGCCAGCAGACGGCGTTGCACTGGGTTGTTACGTGTTGGTGAGGGAGCCGGTCGTTCAGAAAGCAATGGCAAACTACTGAACCTAAACTTGCCAAGACATCAACAACAGCAGTAAAATGCTGGTGTTGACAGCGTTGTCCTATAAATAGGATATACATAAAGGGATAGAGGGAGGAATACGGATAGTAAACAGGAGTCATATAAATGAAAGTGTAAAGCTTTATATGTTTGCTTTCAAAATACATAACAAGCATGTGCGATGGTGATACATAGTCGTTAGTTTATAATGTGTGATGCCTGATTATGTACTCAATTACTGGTCATGGGGCAGCTCCTAAATCAACACCAGTTAGTGTAACAGCACAGTCGCCTTTCAACGTTCACACTGTTATACATCTTCTCCAAGACTCGTGAGATCGCTGTGGGGCATTCATTATGCCAACGTATACTTCGCGTTGTTTTCATTTTATTCATTTGTTTTTCCAAATACGATACAGTCAATTGACTTTGCCACGCCTTTACAAGTTTCAGTAACAAAAGAAATTAATTCTCGAACTTCATATACATTTTAGAACCGCCAATTTTCAATTTGAACTTTTATTAACAATAAACTGTTTTAACGTATACGTCAATTAAACACATTGGTAACATGGTTTTCTCTCGTCAAACAAATCTCAATGAGGTGCATTTCAAACTACCATCATTAAAAACATAAAGTCCCTAACTTCAACAAACATGTCAGTCCTTATTTTAAGCCATCCAAATAGACATATTTGTGTTCGGTTAAATCAAATCCTTTCATTATCCTCTTTGATTTTGAGTGGTATTTTCTATAAAATATGCAATTGCCTTGGTGTCTTCGCTTTCATGATTGTGTCCATACTCCTGTTATCTTATAAAACGCCCTTTCTTGTTGGGATCCGAGCTTAAACTATCTTCGTGAACAACCCATTCGCCCCTGAGGTCAAGCGAGGTAAGGATAATGAAAGAACGACAGTATTTCATATTTAAATCATCATTCATTCGGATGACGATTCCTTTCAAATTAATATCCGAAGTGTTGTTTATTGTGTCACATGAGTATTAACCTGAGACTGAGATATACCCTATGATGGGTAATGGAGAAAAGGACTTTCGTATTGAAAGTTAATAACGTAATTTGTCAAATAATAGATAGCTTCTTAGTCTTTTAGTGATGATCAAAGTGCAGTTTACACTTGATGTAGCCTTGGCCACCAAGGTCAACTGAATCAACCAAATGTAACACAGCGAACACGAACCCCACAGGGTGGCTCTTGCCATTGGGGGATTGAGCGTCCCTTAAACAAAATCAGGCAAGTTTGTTAATCGGCTCCACCAGATCAGGCTATATACACCGAGAAAACGTCCTTTCCCTACAAGGCAATATACAACATGTATTCTACAGTTCGGCTCCTGTAACAGATGGGGCTGCGGGGCCCTAAATAAAATGCCCAGCCCTTTGGCTAATGTTAGAGTGTAGTTCTGCTGCAGGTGATCTTGTCACGCAGAAACTATGAGCTTTCATCGAAAGACGGCGAAAGCAAATCACGAATCAATAAGTACCTCACAATTGGGAGTGGGTTCGCTTGATGCAGAGGGGCCCTGAATAGTAAAAGCTAATCCACACGCAAACATCATTCCAGTGCACTATACACAGTACTACGCTTGAGTTCAATATTCAAAAACACAATTAAAACAAGAAATAACAAGGTCCAGGAATCCCTTAGGACGACTGTCAGTCATATATGTGACAGATGGTCCATCCATAAAGATACACAAAATAAAAATATTTCTTTGTTGACGTGTAAAGACACAGGTATGGGCGTTGGGATGGCCATTTTCCATTTTCGGCAACTTTCCTTCCTAGAAAAGTGTCTATTATCCCAGTCAACGCCATAGAAGACTGCTAGAAGACATTAATCCTGAGTGTGTTGAAGATGGAAACCGGACCACTGATTCGGTAGCGATGTGTTTTTCTGCACACACGACCAAGTGTTACTATTACATCCTGCCAGTCCGTCCTGTCTTCCGGTACTTCAACTCACTCTTTTTCACGATTGGTGGTCTCTAGATCACGAACCTGGCGTATAGATATTTCCGCCTGTGCTATCCAGGACCTGTCTCACCATAGTCTATGACCCTTGACCATGTCCATGGCGTCATGCAGGGGGTGATCCCTATCTGCAGCAACTCTCAGGTACCATTTGGCCTGAAGGACCCTATGCCTATCCATCATTGTTGGTAGGGCCAGGATATGCCTCATGCATAAAATTGGTGTGTCATTTGTGCACCCCAGAATGACACGCATGGCCACATTTTGTATGCGACACAACCTTTCAAGCTGGCTCTTTGATACTGTCAAGAGAACCAAACCATACTCAATGACAGAAATTATTAACTACTGAAAGAGTCTGTAAAGCATCCTCTGCTCTACTTCGGTTTCTGCTATGGCCCTCAAAGCATTAATTCCCCTACCATCTTTCACCACCAAAGCCTCCACATTATCTTTTAAAGACATACACCCGTCGAAGGTGATGCGCAAGTTCTTTAAATTACTCTTTCTCTTCTAAGAGGACATCCATTCAATATAATACATGAGGCATCTGCCTTAACAATCCAGTTATCCAGGTAGTACCACACAACCTATGCCTTGTCTGGATTTATAACAGCCCCTGCGTCCCTGCACCATTCTGTCAACTTGTTTACTGCCACCTGTAAATCTGCAGCCAAACTCCCGCCCCCCCCCCCCCCTCCCCCAATCTCAGCCCTGTCTGTTCGCCAGCACATCCTCTGCAAATGTCAAGATTATAACAACACCTGGTGTCTTAGTGGCTGCGACTTTGCTGGTGTTGACATTAAAAAGCACTGAGGACAAGGCAGATCCCTGTGGCAACCAAGAGGGATCAGAAGTCCATGAACCCATGCGCAGTGCAACCTCACGCTCATAAAGGACTGTCGCAACCCATCTGACAAGGCAAGGGCAGACTTCCATGTCCAACAGAGTGTATATCATCCGATCATACCTAACCCTGTTATACGCATCCTCCAGGTCAAGGGATACCGCCACTGCCTCTTGTTTATCCTGGAAGCCCTCATAGACATCAAATGCCAAAGTAGCCGCATTGGCCCAGGTGTCATTTCCAGGCCGATCACTTCCAAGCCCTTTGGGAAGCAGATTACGACTTTCCAAATATCGCTTAAGTTATTTGAATTCTTCATTAAATGTGTACATAAGTCTTTGAGAAGTACACAGAACTTTACATATATTAGTTTTCAAGTGTACACACATGTATGCATGTAAGTCTTCATAAAGTGTACATAAACGTATACATGCAAGTCGTCCATAATGTTTTAAAATTCAAGTCAGAGATGTTACCCCAAATCATGATGTTTCAATGCACAAAGGTAGCTACTTCGACATTATGAGAGGGCGAGAGAAGGGAATGAGAGTGACAGCTACACAGAAAGAGAGACTGAGATCGAGAAAGAGAGAGAAACAATGAGAGAGAGAGAGGGGGGGAGGAGGAAGGGGGAGAAAGAGAGGGGAGGAGGAAGGGGGAGAGACAGACAGACGTGTCTGATATTTGTAGGAAAATTTCTGCTGATTACAATTGCAGACAGATTATCTTGGATTTGAAAATATCAACAAAAAAGTCTGATATAGGAAATTGTGTCAGCCAGGGTTCTTTTGGTAAAATTAATCGGCAGACATTCTAACATAAACGTCATTCAAATATATGATCCAATGTGAGAAAGCAGTGAAGACAGTGTAGAGGAATTTTATAATGACATGGAGATGGCTTTGAAGAAATGAAAAATTCAGAAATAAACATAATGGGTGACTTCAATGCGAAAGTAGAAAATCAAGGTTTGGGAGAACGAAACGAGAGAGGATACAGACTTGTAGAATGGGGCAAAAAAAAAACACGAACCGATTGTCGGAAACACCTGGTTTAAACAACATCACGGAAGATTATGGATATGGAGAAGTCCAGTAGGCAGGATTAGAAACCAGATCATTAGCTCAGTATACACCGTGGTGAAACAACTCGGTCTGAAGGGACAAGCAAGAACTCCGGCACTTAAAAGACTGGGCGAGTCAGCGGAGAAGGCCTCGATTTGGCTATGGAGCAAGCGTGATGAGGACGCAAGGCGGTCTGCTGCCAAATATCCAGCAGCTGTTTTTCGAACGCGTTATGCGGGATTACGAACTGCGTCAGGAACGCCTTCTCCAAGGATCCAGCATTTGTAATGTACACAAATATAATTGATAGTTTGGGAAAAAATATGTACATTTCATTACTAATAAATAAAGCAGTTATGACATCTTAACCTTAACTGTAAATTAAACCTTGTAGCCTACTTGAGAAAATAGATCATACTAAATATATGCTTTCTCTTATAATAATTTTTACAGCAGCAAAAGGGGGTAATTACTTGGCAAGAGCAACTACAAATTGTCACATTGGTACCGTCGTGAGATTAACATTGTGCAAGAGAGTCCTACTTAATTGTCTACTTCTCTGATTATGTATGGAAGTAATGGCGGGATGTCATATTTATAATTTGGTTAATTAATGTTAAATGTATACCGTTTGCTTGTAGTTGCACTTCGGTTAATACTTTTGTGTTGGAATTTATTAAATACAAAAATAGCGACAAAGATAGCATAAATAAAGTAAATAATGAAAACACAATCGAGAATGATCTATATTTATATGTGGGGCATAGTTGAAACGAAACGTTCAAAGTAACAGATTGGAAACAGATGAATTAGAAAAGGTTACACTTGACTTTGTAGGTGTACCAACGGCTACATTACTAACTTGGACAGAGTGCGTATAAATTGGTAAAGTTACAACTTGGTCCCAAAATCTGTTATAGTAACAACTTGAACAGAGTGGTATTGAAACATTTAGCATAACAACCATTACACATCTGGTGAAGAAACATTTTTCTAGGCATAAAATTAGTTATATGTTCTTCACAGGAGGTTCCAATTATCGTCAGAATTTTCGCCTGTTTGTATTTTGCAAATCTGCCATAAGAGTTGATAATGAAGTAGGCCAATATCAACCTATTAAGAGAGGTGTGAAACAGGGATGTGTAATGTCTCCAGATCTGTTTTCCCTGTACAGTGAAAGGATTTTCAGAAATATTGAAGATATGGAAGGAATCAACATTGGGGGACGATGCATCAATAACAGTAGATATGCAGATGATACAGTCTTGATTGCAGACAGTGAACAGGACCTGCAACATTTAGTAGATGCGGTTGTTACACACAGTGAACAACGAGGGTTAGAATTAAATTGTAAAAAGACACAGATTATGGTCGTCACTAGGAAGAACAAAATACCACAATGTAATGTACAAGCAAATTGGAATATTCTTCAACAAGTGAATAGGTACAATTATCACGGAACAGTAAAAACATCTGATGGGAGATGCCTTGAAGAGATTAGAACAAAATCGCCATGGCAAAAGTAGCCTTTAGCAAGATGAAAAACATACTGACCAATAAAAAGATGTCATTTGAAACGAGAAAAAGAGTGTTGAGGTGCTACATAGAACCTGTACTTTTATATAGATGTGAAGCTTGGACAGTAAACAGTCAAGCTGAAAAACATCTGATGGCTGTAGAAATGTGGTTTCTGAGGCAAATGCAAATAATACCATGGACAGACAGAAAAACCAATGAACAAGTCCTTCAAGAAACAAATGAAGATCGTAAACTGATTAGAGACATTAGACGTAGACAGTTAAATTTTTTGGTAATGGTATGAGAAGAAATGAATTGGGGAACTTGGTGACAACTGGCAAGATCGAAGGGAACAGACCAAGGGGAAGGCCTAGAAGTATATACCTGGATAGCTTGGCCACGTAGCATGGTCGAGACAGAAACACAGAGCTGATCCACGACTCTGGTGATCGAGTGAGATGGCAAAACATGACCGCCCACGCTTACCGGCTTGGCACATGATGGATGGATTTTGCAAAGCAATTTTAATTCAGTAGTTTGCAATTGGTTTTTGAACGGCTCCCATCTCATCATCGTCAAGTTCCCCGCCAGCGGGCCTACGCATTCATGTATCTTTACATATCTCGGTATTTGATGTTCTGGATCATATCTGCCTTAATATTTCCCAATGCCACTGTCTCATTCCAACCAGCATCATTTTTCTTGGTGGGCCTCTGTCTCTTTCTCTCTCTCTCTCTCTCGCTCTCTCTCTCTCTCTCTCTCTCTCTCTCTCTCTCTCTCTCTCTCTCTCTCTCTCTATCTCTCTCTCTCTCTCTCTCTCTCTCTCTTGATCTTTCCAGTCCTCACGATGTTCTCAAATACCTGTCTTCTCATCATATGACCAAAGAAAGCTGTTTGTCTTTTCTTATTGTTGTAAATAATGCTTTAGTTTAATTATCCTCTTTCAGGCAATCGTCGTTAGTTACTCTCAGCAGTCAAAGGAATTTGCAACATTCTTCTCGGGAACCACATCTCTGTTGCCTCCAAGTTCTTCCTAATGTGTTCATTTACATTCCAAGATTCACTGCCATACATCAAAACAGGCTCTATGTAGCACTTCAGCACTCTCTGTTTTACATTCAATGATAGTGACTTATTTCATTTTCTAAAATTCAGCTTTTGCTTGCCCTATTCTGCTCTTAATCTTTGTTGTCGACCTTCCATCTGATATTATAAATGCCCCTAGATACTTAAAATTATCCACTAGGTTAAGAATTTTTAAGCATTTTGGTGTCACCTTTTTCTTTGATATCACTTTTTTTTACTGTTTTCTTGATATTCAAGAGATCCCTTTCTCTGCACTCTCTGTTGCTACAATGTCCAACAATTGATGTAGATTGTTTTCCTTATACCAACCAATACCATGTCATCTTTATAGCATATATTGTTTATATTCTAACCTCCGATGAATATTCCTAGCTTCTAGTTGATCTTTCTCATTATTACTTAGCTATAGGAGGATTACTTCGTTGAACTATCTGTGACAAACACATTCCTGTCGTACTCCTAGCTTTATTTATTCATAATTGCTCTTTTATTTCCCATTTTAAATGCTGCTAATTGGTACCAGTAAATACTCTTTATTATTCTGAGATCTTTTCCATCAATGTTTATATCATCCAATACTTAGGGACGCAGACGTGTTTCCAAGGCATGAGGGTCAAGGTCTATACTGGCCAAGACCTTACTAACACGTCCTAGTCGTGCGTCCTGGGCAACAGGTCCCATCGGGGCCGAGGCTAACGTAGTAGGATCGCTGATTCTTCCGAAGTCGGAGAGTATCTGCCCGCACGGCGAGGAACTACCATTTTGCACACCAATAAGACAGAAATGGGACAGTAGATATATAAATATTTAAATTAACAACTTAGAATTAAAAAACAAACAGATCACATCTGTTTTTTCTTCCCCCATGGGCGTGCTTGTGTGCTGGGAATAGAGCAGGCGGACAGATTAGCTGAGATTGCACCACTTGGTTGGATATTAGTGCATGACAACGCAGACGTCGTCGAGGCCCTTAGGAATCGTATGTATTGTGTAGAAGAAATGATAGATCATCGCGGCTTGGAGAGAATGGTGCTGCATGGTTGCCAGCGGATTTAACCGACACTCACAACTCCAAAGAAAGGCCATACTGACATTTAATCAGACTGCTACTGGTACCATTAGTATTGGGACTCTTCGCTGTCTGTTAAAGGTGAGGACGGAGCACGCTTAGGAATGTCCCAAGCGCTGTTATGTCGGTTCTTGACTCAACTCAACTCAAATGAACTAAAAGTGTATCCCTTCTATGAAATAATCATCAAATATTTATCCTTTCTGTCAGATCATTTGTGAATTACTACCAGTTTATCAGAACATTAGAAAATGTTTATCCTTTCTGTCAGAACATTAGTAGACGTTTATCATTTCTGTTAGAACATTATTAAACGTTTATCCTTTCTGATGTAGCATTGGTAAATGTGTATCCTTTGTGTCAGGCCATTAGTAAATGATTATCCCTCCTGTAATAACATTAATAAACGTTTATCCTTTCTGTCAAAACATTAGTAAATGTTTATCCTTTCTGATGTAACATTGGTAAATGTTTATCTTTTCTGTCAGAACATTAGTAAACGTTTATCCTTTCTGTCAGAGCATTAGTAAACATTTATCCTTTCTGTCAGAACATTAGTAAACGTTTATCCTTTCTGTCAGAGCATTAGTAAACATTTATCCTTTCTGTCAGAACATTAGTAAACGTTTATCCTTTCTGTCAATGAATGAATCAGCAAAAAACAAGAAGTAGATTGTGAGCTTTACTAAAACACGATTACTGGAAACATCGATTAACATCTTGTTAATCCTTTCTGTCAGAATGTTAGTAAACGTTTATCCTTTCTGTCAGAAGATTAGTAAACGTTTATCATTTCTTTCAGAACATTAGTAAACATTTATCATTTCTGTCAGAAACGTTTATCCTTTCTGTTAGAACACTAGTAAACGTTTATCCTCTCTGGTGGAACATTGGTAAATGTTTATCCTTACTCTAAGAACATTAGTAAACGTTTATCCTTTCCTATGGAACATTGGTACATGTTTATCCTTACTCTAAGAACATTAGTAAACGTTTATCCTTTCCTATGGAACATTGGTAAATGTTTATCCTTGCATTCAGAACACTAGTAAACGTTTTTCATTTCTGTAAGAACATTAGTAAACGTGCATCCATTCTTCAAGCCCCGTTGAAACATGCTTCTACAGGTGTGGAGGGGGGGGGGGGGGGGGGGGGAAAGCTACGGATTTAGTGACAGGCCTGCGTTTAATTCACACCCTTGTCTGACACCTGTTTTTATACGTGTAAGAGATACACTTTTCTCACTATAGCCATTAACTCCCATGGATAACAATTCATTTCATAATAACATCCGAAATGTAACCGATTCGGACACAGGAGTATTAATCTGAAGGTGGGGGTGGACCCTAATTATAACTTCTCTTTTGAGGTTTAACAGGGTAGGGGTATTGGAAAAACGACCTACACTTTACTGATCATTCTATTCCTCTTTGTTGACAGTATATGTTTGTGTAAGCAACATTATCTTCATTAGGAATTCACCCTAAATAGAAGGCTGGAGGACTATCACTGGCAACAACTGCTTCAGATCGCTACGAAGAAGATAGTTTTCAAAAGATGTGTTTACTTTGATTACTCCGTTGATTTACATTCATAATAATTGACTAATCGTCTTTAACCAGGTTTTCCTCTCGTTGGCCATATTAAACGCCACAGTGGTTTTCCCCGACATTCCAAAAAGGAATCATTTTCCCACAAACAGGTGTGAAGTGGATTGTGATACAGAATAGCAGTACTTAGTCTCCATGGAGTCTCTGACCAGCACACGAGGCACACCAGACATTGGTGACCTTATAAAGTATTATGAGAATGCCGGACTGACTAAAGTTTTAAGCCACGAAATGCGACTAATTTTTGAGGCAGTTAACTTTGTGTCTCTGTGCACCGTTATTGGAATGTTTGGTATATTTTCGAATATAATAAACGTTATAGTTTTCTCCAAACAAGGATTCAATAATACTGTAAACATCAGCTTTATGGGGCTAGCTATATCCGACTTGTGCTGTCTTATTACGCTACAGTGGGTGTGTATTTGTTTCAACCCACTATTCGCAAGTTCTGGCGTACCATGGATGGCCGACGAGATAGAATATTTAACCGGAGCCTGGCCACACGTCTGTTTCAGCCGCATCACAAACTTAATCACGGCTTTCGTATCAGGTGAGCGATGCTTGTGTATTGCTATGCCCCTTAAAGTGAAGCAAATCATCACTCCTAATAGAACTGCAGCTGCAGTCATCGCAATGTTCTTTGTTAATCTGGTCACTTTAGTCCCCGAGTATGCTACATCGTACATAGACTGGAAGTTCTACCCGTCCAGAAACACCACCCTTTTAGGACTTCTTTACACTAGCGACCGGAAATTTGTCGAAGGGTTGGTTTTCATCTTAAACTCCACCCTCGGAATGGTGTCATTTGTGGCTGTCGTTGTATTTACTATTATTTTAATTGTAAAATTAAAATATAGCTCAGCATGGAGAAAGAAGACGAGTTCTCACCACCAGAACCAAGAAAATGTGTCAATTCGAGAGAAGAAGACAATTATGATGGTGTTAATAATCGCGATTATTTTAATAGTGTGCTATACCCCTGGAATTATTGTATCTATGGCAACGTTTGTGGTATCCGAGTTTAATGTTCTTGGCGGGTACGTTAACATCTGTATGGCCTGCTGGTCATTTGTATTTGTTTTCCAAACGATTAACTCCAGTGTTAATATTTTCCTCTACTATTCCATGAGCTCCAGTTACAAAGTTATCTTCGATGAACTATTTTTCCGAGAATATGGTGTTCACTAAATTGTTTTAAGTCAGACCTGTTTAGGGGTAGGGGGTGGGGTGGGGGAGGGGGTTAAGTGATTAAATTGTTAAACCGTCCGAATCGCGTTCTGATAGTCGGATGTTCGTTTCTCAGACTTCGTTCGGATGCACAAGAGCAATTGCTCCGAATAGAAGCTGACCTGATGGAGTAACACCCAGTGCAATGAACTGAACCCTCTCAAATGTTGTACTTTAGTGTTTATGTATGGTTTGTCCTAAGCCAACTGATTATAAGAATGGTTAGCATGAGAAATACATCCATAGACACTTATCTGCACTCATAGAGGTACGTTCCAACGAACTGAGTTTGTGAATGGTTAGTCTTGGACACACTTTATATTTGTTTGGCTTGAGTGTTCCGTTACGTATCATTTGCATTGTACAATGTTATCTCCTTTAAGTGTTAGAGTTTCCTGACAGATGTTACACAAAGATAATCTGAGGACAGTGCACTAACCCGAACCACCGAAGGAGATTCAGATGTGTGCATATACCAGAATTAAGTGTTATAAATTTCCTTTGAGTAATTAGCTTGTATAATTCTGATTGTTAACCTGAGCACCGGCTTATTCGACCTGTTCTTTTCTCCTTCAAGTTCCAAGTGATTTATAAACGGGCACATATGTTACTGTCACTGTCATTTGACAGTTTGGACAGTTGACAGTTCCAAGGGATTTACAACGGGCACATCATGCACACGGTAATCCCTGTCTTTCGCCCTAATCTGAAACGGCTAGTCGTCCGGACCCCTTCCCCGGGATCAGAAGGGATACGCTATCCGTTTTCTTACTTTGTGCCATCCACAGAGTCTACACCATGAGTCCAAATTGGTCTGCACCAATCAGAGGCGGGCGTCTTTACCATTTAGCCACTTTGCTTTTGAGAAGGCTAGATCTAGACCAACAGTTTTCAAAATAGCTAGGCGTGGACAAACTGTTCTTGGCAATAATTAAATCAATCAATCAATCAGGTGCCGTCTCCACAATAAACGTTGGCTGCATTTTATCTCCAAACACTGTCTCTCTCTCGCCTTGACTGTACATTATGTCAGATTAATGTTCATCCATCTCTTGATGTTATCTTCCCACTTGTATTATTGTCTGCCTCTTGCTCGCATGCCCTCAATCTTACCCTCAAGTATGGTTTTGTTAAGAGTGTTATATCGTTTAACGTGGCCGAAATATTTCATTTGCTTCTTTTTCATTTCTTCCATCAACTCTCTTTTCTTTCCCAGTTTTTTTTAGAACACCTGTGTTTGATTGAAGCTTTTTCCATGAAATACCGCAAATTCTTCTGAATATCCACATCTCCAGGGCCTCTTTTCGGCTTTTTAAAATTTCTTGTTCAATGTCCAGGCTTCCGCGCCATATAGTAGTGTTGAATATACATAACACTTGACAATTCTCATTTTTAATGCATTGTTAATCTCTCTAGATACTGATTTCATACCGCTGCAAGATTTTTGGCCATTCTCTTTTTATTGCTGCTTCACTTCTTCTGTTATTACATGTTCAAGTGATGTTCATTGTTGACATTTCCTTTCCACTGCTAATTATCATAGTTTTAGTTTTTGGAATGTTAATGTCTAAGCCACATTCTGCACGATGCCTGTTTACTTGTAAAACTAGGTTGTTGTTGTTTTTTGTAACTCTTGCTCGCCTTGATGTGTGTACATATATAAATTACACAGCTGTGTGTCAAAACACATTTTTATTAAAAAAAACTACGGTTAATATGGAAATTCTTGTGAGAATTCCAAGTTAACTATTAATGTTTTTAGGTGTTAATAAAGTTTATGGAAATAATTTCTTAATTTTGTTTTCAGAAAGTCAGTCCAAAGAATAAATTATTGTTGGTGACGTTTATTTTTAGGTTACACGCTCTCATCGTCACATGTGCCTTTGCGATAAGCGTGGGCGGTGACGTTTCGCCATCTCTAAGGTCATCAGAGTTCTTGTCCTGGCCTTGCCATATGGTCAAGCCATTAACATATTTATCTCTCTGTCTTCTCTAAAGTTCTTTTCCCCTCAATATTGCCAGTTGCCACTATTTTTTTCGTTCACATCTTCTCATAACTAGCCTTAAAAATTGTGCCTGACTATGTTTAATTCTCCTAATCAATTTTCGGTTTTCGTTTGTTTCTTGTAGGACTTGCTCATGTGTTTTTCTATCCTCAAAAATGTTGATATGATAGTATGATGATAATTATACCATGGACAGACAGAAACCAATGAAAACCCCTACCAGAAACAATTGAAACCCGTAAATTCATTAAACAAACTAGACGTAGACCGTCAATATTGTTGGGCTTATAACCCACATTGAAATAGTAAATAACGTGGTTTGATGTTTTAAATTGGTGGGTGTATGCCATGAGAACATGTTTTATGATGTAAACAATGAGATTGTTCTACATCAAAGGTTTGAAAATGACAACACGCGTAACTCGTGAAATTTGACTTAAAGACAAATCTGAGATCTCACATTGAGATTGCTTATTTTCAGCACGAACTGGAACCATACAAGAGCAGGTGTATTCGAACCAACGAACGAACCAACTTTATTTTAAAAGGGTTAAGAATTGGGCTTGCAGGCCTGTATAACATTCTGCCCTTCTATCACTCTTTTCCATACATGATTTCATCCACACATCATTCGAGGCTAAATGAGAACATTACAAAAGATAAATATTAGAAAGGCATGGTAAAAATGCAAAAATCACGACTACATGACTCACTAAAATTAATGAATGATGTGGCAATTGTTATTAGCTACTGGTCTACCAAAAGAGGACTGGATCTTATATTAGAGAGAGATAGTGAGAAAAATAACGAAAGAGATAGCTAGAGAGAGAACGAACGAACGTTATTTTTAATGGATCACAAATTGGGCACGCAGGCCCGTCTTACATTCAACCCTTCCAATCACTCATCTTTCGTGCATCAATTGATTATTTTACATGTTACATTCACATAGGAAAATAAAACATCTTCAAATAAAAGTTGTGAACATAAACAATGCATTTAACCATGTTATGAAACAGTCAGGCAGCTGGGCACACATACACACGCACATGCATAAACACATACATACGCACATACTGCACACATACATATATCATTACAGAGATGAAATAAACAAACAGGGGTGTGTGGTTTTAGGATCTCATTCATTTATCATGTGCCATGCCGATAAGCGTGGGCAGTTATGATTCGCAATCTCTCTTGATCAACAGAGTCGTGGATCAACTCAGTGTTTTTGTCTCGACCATACCACGTGGTCAAGCTATCCAGGTATTTACTTATCTGCCTTCCCCTTGTTCTCTTCCTCTCGACTTTGCTAGTTGTCATAATGTTCTCCAATTTATATTTTTCTCATAACGTGGCCAACATTTTTTACTGTCTACGTCTAATTTCTCTAATCAGTGCACGATTTTAATTTGTTTCTTGCATAACCTGGTCATTGGTTTTTCTGTCTGTTCATGGTACTCTTTGCATTCTCTTCAGAAACCACATTTCCACAGACACAAGATGTGTTTTTTCTCCCAGCTTGTCTGCTCATTGTACACGCTTCATATCCATGCAAAAGTACTGGTTCTATGTATCAGCTCAACACTATTTTTCTCGTTGCAGTTGATATCTTTTTATTGGTCAGTATGTTTTTCATCATGCAAACGACTACCTTCGTCATGGCGGTTTTTGTTCTAATCTCTTCAAGGCATCTCCCATCAGATGCTATGACTGCTCGGAGATAATTGTATCGATTCACTTGTTGGAGAATACTCCCATTTACTTGTAATGGGATTTTTTGGGATTTACATTGGGATTATGTACTTCTTCCTAGTGACGACCATAATCAATGTCTTCTTACAATTTAATTCTAACCCTAGTTGATCACTGTGTGAAACAACTGCATCTACTAAATGTTGCAGATCCTGCTCATTGCCTGCAATCAATACTATATCATCCTTATTTCTAATGCTATTGATGTTACGTCCCCCAATGATGATTCCTTTCACATTTTCTGCATTTCTGAAAATAGTTTCACTGTACAGGGAGAAAATATATGCAGACATTACACATCACTGTCTCACACCTCTCTTAATAGGCTGATATTGACCAACTTCATAATTAAGCTTTATGGCAGCGTGTTGTTTCCATTAACTTTTTTTTACAAGTCTGAAGTCTTTCCCGTCAATTCGTAGATCTGAAATAATCTTTATCGTGTTGACATGTATTACTTTATCTACACATATCTGTACATTCACATGCATATATACACAATAATGTGATACAATATCTCTCGTCCATGTTCGTCTCCTTTACTCTTGCCTCTCTCTCTCTCTCTCTCTCTCTCTCTCTCTAATTCTCTCTCTCTTTCTCTTTCTCTCTCTCGTTCGCTCTCTATCCACCCCCTAATTTTTTATATCTCTTATTGTAGTTGGAAAAACCTTTTCTTATCCACGCAAGCCCCGCCCTACTTCAGCTGCCTTCGTCACCCAGTGGTCCTGTCGTAAAGAATGGAGTTTCCTACAGCGTCCGCCTCACATCATGCGGACATGTGGCATGGCACAGTTACTCTTTCAAACAAGTTGGTTCAGCATTTTAGATTTTATACTCGTGTGTCAACATATTCCCGCCTAATCTACGAGCTTACCTTCATGTGATCAGTCTTCTTTATCTCAGCTGCACGTATGTTTTGAACAACACATGTTTATAACGCAAGCATGAAGGTTAAGCACACCATTTACCACGCGCGTGGTTTAAAATACGTTGGATACACCATGACATGTATTCATATGCATTAATAACAGACCAGTGAGATATTGACCACGTCGCCTATCAAGTGCTGGTTGATGTAAACAAATGTGGGGCCAGCACCATATACCCGACACGCTCTCAGACGAGTAAAGGGCGCCATGCCTTTGTTTACAAGCAGACAAAAGGCTTATATAGTAATTGTCATGCGAGGGTGCTTTTTCTGTCAATACTATAAAGCCGTGTGTTCAGGTAGGTGATTTAATAACAAAAAACAAAACATTTTTCTACGCAGGAACCTGATAGGGCCACCACATCCTCTAGGCATGAAGCACGGATGCAGCCAGTCTTTTCCTCTGTTAGAGGAAGACGAACGCAGGCATGGAACTATCATTTGATCGCACTTATGACTCTATTAATGTGGGCCCCTAGCCCGCCGGCTAGATGACAGTTCTTGCTAATTATGACCCCCTTCTTGTTCATGGGCGACGAGATTGCCGTGAGTTAAAGGACACTATAGTACGTTCACAAAGGCGTACCCCCCCCCCCCCCCCCAATCCCCCACCCCGTATAAAAATACATAACTTGGTAACCAACTGAGGGAAAATGCTAATATTTCTCACATAACCGTATCATTATATGCACCCAACCAAATAATTTTTGTTCTGGAGATTGTACAGCGGCAAGGTAGACGTGGTGGAGCAAGACGTGTGACCGTCTGGGCCTCAGCAATACTCGTATTCTAGGAAGGTAAGTTAATAAGTAAGTAACAAATGGCTGTAGAAAAATAACTAACTAGATAACAACTTGAAACCAGTTTATTTTTTTATACATACATTGTACCTTTATTTCTCAACATAATTTCCACTAACATTGGTGCACTTATCTCATTGTTTTATCAGTCCTCCCAAACCAGCTGCCTAGAATTGCGACCCTTGTTTTCGATTACCGGCCATCCCACAGAACTGTGTGACTTACTTATTGACTCGCCCTCGTAACGTCTTCTACCAGACTATGCACCGCTTTATACGAGAAATCGCTAGAGGCGAAGTGCAGCGATATCCCACCTTGGTGGGAGACATTTCGCGAATGACGCCAAAGTTGAATGAGAAGTGAAAACTTGGTTTAGAAAACAGGGCACGCAGTTCTATGAAGCTGGTTTGGGAGGACTGATAAAACTATGGGATAAGTGCATCAATGTTGGTGGAAATTATGTTGAGAAATAAAGGGATAATGCATATATAAAAATAAACTGGTTTCAAGCTGTTATCATGTTTAGTTAATTTTCTGCCTCCATTTGTGACTTACTTATTAACTTACCCTCGTATATTGGAAATGTGCCAGCGTAAAACAACGGGGCCCTATTCTAGAACACCTGGTATACAGGAACGACATTGTGGCGCTTCAGGAGATGAGGCTGGGTGATCAGTTACTTAAAATTATCACATGTTTCTACAACAGACGACATCTGAGAATGGTGATTCTCATTCGCGACAGAATGGTGGCTTCAGAGCTAGACATGTCCAGTTGGGACAGTGACGACATACAAATACAGGCGGTTAGATTTCATTCCGGTCTACCATTCGTGTTGGTTAATGTTTATGTCCTCAGCGTTAGTGTGGACTCCCAGAAAAGGCAGTGCTTAATTGACATATTAGGTCACGAGAGAAATGTTATTTTCTGTGGCGATTTCAACGCTAAAGGCATATCATGGGGAACCATTTAACATTTCCTCCAACACACGGGTGTGGGGGGGGGGGGGGGGCATCTAGACTGCAATTAACACCATTGACCTGGTTTGTATCAACAGTGGCTGTGTCACCAGGACAGCAAGTCGTCCAGGTGATGAGGACAGTGTTATTGATTTGGCCCTGGTTTCTCCTTCACTCACTACAGTGTGTAGATGGGGGTGTCCTAGGGTACCACGGCAGCGACCACCACCCTTGCAGCATATTGGTAGAGGAAGGCAGAACCAGGAAGCACAAATCAACGGTCAAGACCTTCCAGTATGACAGGACGGGGCAAGATGTGGTGAGTAAAATAAGGCACGACAAGCGCAGACAGCTTTATGGCACGAAAAGTAAAGTTGGGAGCAGCCATCTTGGTGGAATTTTGAGGTGGAAAAGGCCTGGGTGGAAAATCATTGTGCTGTAAGGAAATGGCAAAACGCCAAGAAGAACAGAGTTGCCCATTCTGGTCCCTGCATGCACTTAGAAAGAGAGATGCACACAAAAGTAAGCTACTTCCAAAAACAACAACACCAACAACCAAAATAAACTATTTAAGGTGGTTAAAAGTGGGTACATCCTTTTCAGTGTGCATCCAACTAGACAGGAAATGCAGACACGAAAATCCAGCTGCCTTGGACGCGGAAGTACAGGCTCTGATCTTCGAGAATTCTTTAGAGGATGATGCTGTCATTTACACGGATAGGTCGATTGTCCGAGGAGTGAGAAGTTCATGGGCTTTTATGGCTCAGGTCGGAGGGAAAATTGTGAAGGAAGAGTCTGGCGTTTTTGGTTTGACCACATGCAGCCTGACTATGGAAGTCATGGCAGTAAGTAAAGCAATAACATGGCTAGAGACATAGATATTCAATCGGGCTTGTGTTTTTAGCGACTCAATGAGTATGCTCATGAGGATAGAGATGGGGTGGGCCCGAAGAGAGTGGCTCTCTTGAGCGGTCTCGGCATGCAGAGATAAGTTTCATCTTCTTGCCAGGGCATGCGGGCGTACAGGGGAATGAACAGGCTGACAGGTTTGCATGTAGGGCTACTGTCAACGGCGGACGAGCCATGGACCAGGCAGACATTCTGAATACTCTACGAGAAGCAAGTCGTTTACGGGAACCAAATGATGACTGTGAATCTACAACCATGATCAGGATGCGAGAACAGCAAGTTAAAAGAGGTATGGCCAAACAAGAACACTACGCATTAAGCCAAAGTAGAGTAATAAACCAACACAGAACTGGTGTCGTGGATCGCTACACGCTGCGGGATGTGCTGAGGAGGGAATCCGAGCACCTATGGATTGAATGGTTCGATGTGTAATGAGGATGATCTGTCGACTAACTAACTAACTAACTAACTAACTGACTGACTAACTAACCAACAAACAAATAAGCAAGCATTATAATGTGAATTGGGAAGATGACTGGCATATTGCTGTCTTTCTGTTATCGCCGAATGTTGGGCGACGCTCACCACACCCGACAACCCATATTCTGCCAACGACTTCAGGCGGAGGAGTGCAATTGGGAGGGTACAAGCCTGACCCTAGTGCGAGAAAATGCAACCTAAATACTAAATGTCATAGCAGGGCAGACCAGGCCCTAAGCCTTAATCGGCAATTGGTCTAGAATGGAAGCTCCGATAGTCAGACAGTTACAGCATTGCTTTGCTGGTCCCGCTGCTTCTGTAAATTGTTGTGTTCCAACGTATTGGTGTTATCTTTCCTCTGGAGTAAACAAAGCATCTGAGGAATATAGAGTACTCTATTCTGGTGGAGAGAAACAATAGCGAGGAGTAGCAATTATAATGGATACAGACGGAGCAAAATCGATCAAAAGATATTGAACTGTATCAGACAGAGTGTTACTGGTGAAGTTGAGTGGAAGACCTTGTGATGTCAACGTCATACAAGTTTATGCACCAACAGCAGACAATAGTGATGACAGCATTGATGAATTTTATAAGGATTTAGCTAAAGCCTTCATGAAATGCAAGAATTATGAAGTAAATATCATAATAGGTGACTTGAATGCCAAAGTTGGAAATCAACAGGACGGATGCATAGTTGGCAAGTATAGACTAGGGGAACAGAATGAAAGAGGTTGCAGACTTGAAGAGTGGGCAAAAGAGCATGATTTGATTATTGGAAACACCTGATATCAGCAGCACCCAAGGAGATTATGGACATTGAGGTGTCCTGAACATAAGATCAGAAATCACACTGATTACATTCTCATCAACAGAAGATTTCGAAATGCCTTAAAAGTGGTACAAACTATATCAAGTGCAGACTGCTACAGCGACCATAGATTAATCCCAAGCAATTTACATATAAAATTAAAGAAAGTCAAATATTCTCCAAGAAACACAAAATTTGATCCACAGGCACTGAAGAGTGAGGAAACAAAAGATAAATTCAACGTAGAGGTAAAGAACAGATTTGATGCATTGTCCGATATAAAAATATTATTTCAAGACGTCAGTGACCAATGGGAAATATTAAAGAAATCAGTCAACCAAGCTGCATAAACAACCATCCCAAAAATAAAAATAATAGCACACGAGAAATGGATGACGGAAGACATCTTAAAACTAGTGGAAGTAAGAAGAAATAACAACAATAACAAGGAAAAATATTCAGAGATTCAAAGGAAAATTAGGAAGCTCAGCAAAGAGGCAAAAGAAACATGACTTGATGACAATTGCAGGGAAATTGAAAACCAAGACAAGGGATGTGTAATGTCTCCAGATCTTTTTTCTGCATGGCACTCATGGTGTTGGAGCAGCGTACGGTTTCGGCTGAGAGGTTTCCTTCAGCCACTTTACGACCAAGTCTGAAGGTACGGCCATGAAACCACCAACCCAAACTTTCAACAAGTAAGAACATTCTATTGCTATGCCATGATGGCACATGTGATTTTTCCAGGCCACGATGCGGCCAAAGATGACAATTCCGTCCGGTATATAAGGTGCCATGCTCCGACTGAAAGGATCCACTATGTAAGCGACTTGCTGTGACGCAGTGAATCGGTGGTGGTCCTACCAACTACGGACATTCCTGTGAGAGACTGCTTTTTTCAGTTGATCACCTACATCGGTCTGAAGTCAGGACATTTAAGTACTGAAAAGTATAATGGCCTCAGTGAAGTAGGGTGTTCTGATATAGTGACATTTGTTAGAAGACAGCGATGGCTTCAGTTCACCTGGTCTACATTTGAAATTAGGGATCGTCACTGGAGGGACGGCTATCATCAATAATCCGCCTGACGAATCTGCACTCTTGGGAGGGCGACCCTTTGGATACCGGGTGAGAGAACGAGGATAGTTCGACGTACAGACTGAACTGGGAGTTGCTCAATGATGACAGCTCAGATCTGAATCTGATAACCCTTCTTTATCTATCTTATCAATATCCTCACTGCCTTAGTCTACTTCTAGTCCACTCCTGTTGTTGAGATGCCGTCACTCGAATTTAGTCTGCTGTATGGATTTAGCCCTTAGAGGTAGAGTCCATAGGATGAGAGAGTGAGAGAAAGCAGTATCCAGGAGTCTGAGGGGTCAGGGGACCAACTACACCCGGGTCTTTACCAGAACGTGTCCCATAGTTACACGTGTGACAATAGCCCAGCCTACCCAACTGTTTATTGTTACAGAGTTCGACATCAACAGCAGACGATTTGGAAGCAGACTGCCTAGCGTTGATGTACATATTTGGGTGTCCATAGTTCAGAAAGCTACTGAACGCAAATATTGCAAATAATGCTCGGGTTTATTGCGACGTTCTGTACAAGGACACGTACGCAACTAACTTAACTAACATTTCATTTAAATCATTTAACGCTGTGACTTCGCATCCGTTCTCTTTATGTTCATGATCTGGTTGTTGACGTTTCATGTTCACTCGAAGAAGCCTTATGTGGAAACATTCGGTTGTGTGATATGTAAGGTATGACTGGTTTTAGAGATATAGATTGGTGATACCAACAGACAACTAGCTGCCAGGCAAATATATCTGCAATATGCATTCCTTCTCCCGGAAAAATAATACTGCAGATTCGGAATATTATACTTCATTATTATATTTTAGTTCCTGTCATTTCAGGAGTCATTGTTATTATGTTTTCGCAACGTCTTTCGCCGTCTGTGTCTAATTTAAGAATAAGAAATTAATCCCCTTCAGAGCTGTCCATGTCATCGCCCCTCCACCCCCCCCCCCTTTTCATACCCCCAACCCACCACCACCCGACACCTCTTACTCCCACCACAACATTATAACTAACACAGAAGACGAACAGTTACTAGAAAACTATAATTATACTTGGTATCCATCAATGTTGTTGTTCTTGTGTCTGCTGATCCAACTGCACCCGGTCCGATGCCAATGTGTTATACATGCAATTATCCACCAATGAAAATAAATGCTTACGCTCTATTATTACGAAGAACTAAGGCATACATTTTGGAGCGAGGTTATAGTCCTGTGAAGTTGTGTGTACTATTCCATGCTTATCTATATTTATAAAACAAAGTGTATGTATGTAAATATGTATGTATATATGTATGTATGTAAATATGTATGTCCTTTATTTGTTCGCGAACGGCCCATCCGATTGAGATGAAATTTTCTACACGCCTTCCTTTCATTCCAGAGCTGTCAACTGTCATAGTTTTTTTTTCTTCTTCCTCCTCCTCCCTCCTCCCCCTCCCAAAATACGTACGTAAATATATGATGATGATGATGAAAGAATCCCCGAACCAAAACGCTAGGGAAAGGGAAGAAAATGACATGACTACACAGAATCGTCACACGGCAATCATCATCATCAAGTGCCGTGCCGGCTGGCGTAGGCGTTCATGGCTCTCCGTAGATCTCAGTCTTTGGTTTTTTGGATCAACTCTGCTGCTGATATTCCTCCATGCCACGGCAATATCAATAACAATTCATCTTTTTATGTGTAAGGAAGTTATCTACAGTCGTGTAGAAGGGAAGAACTAGACGAGTATGAATTCGGAATGGCGAACTCTCTCCCCCTCTCTTCTCCTCCCTCTACCTCCTCCCTCCACCCTCCTCCTCTCCTCCTCCTCTCATCCCTCTCCCTCCTCCCTCCTCCTTCTCCCTCTTCCTCTCCCCTCCTCCTCCATCCTCCTCCCTCCTACTCCCTCCGCCTCCTCCCCCCTCCTCCCTCATCTTCCCTCCTCCTCCCTCTCCCTCCTCATCCCTCCTCCTCCTCCTCCTGCCTCCTTCTCCCTCATCATCCTCCCTCCTCCTTCTCCCTTCTTCTCCCTCTTCCCTCTTCCTCCTCCTACCTCCTCCCTCCTCCTCCTCCCTCCACCCTCCTCCTCCCTTCTCCTCCTCTTCCTCCTCCCTTTCCTTCCTCCTCCTCCTCCCTCTACCTCCTCCTCCCCCTACCTCTTTCCTCCTCCCTCCTCCTCCCCTTCCACCTCCTTTTCTTCCTCCCCTCCTCATTCTCCCTCCTTCCTCTCCCTCCTTCCTCCTCCTCCTTCCTTCTTCTCCCTCCTCCTCCTCCTCCCTCCTCCCCCTCCTCCTTCCTCCTCCTCCCTCTCCTCCTCCTCACTCCTCCTCCTCCCTTCTCCTCCCTCTACCTCCTCCCTCATCCTCCCTTCACATTCCTCCTCCTCCCTCTTCCTCCTCCTCCCTCCTCCTCATCCCTCCTCCTCCCTCCTCCTCATCCCTCCTCCTCCCTTCTCCTCCTCCTTCCTCCTCCTCCTCCTCTACCTCCTCCTCCCTTCACATTCCTCCTCCTCCCTCTACCTCCTCCTCATCATCCTTCCTCCCTCCTCCTCCTCCTCCCTCCTCCCCCTCCTCCTTCCTCCTCCTCCCTCTCCCCCTCCTCACTCCTCCTCCTCCCTCCTCCTCCTCCTCTACCTCCTCCCTCCTCCTCCCTTCACATTCCTCCTCCTCCCTCTTCCTCCTCCTCCTCCTCCTCATCCCTCCTCCTCCCTCCTCCTCCCTCCTCCTCCCTCCTCCTCCCTCCTCCTCCTCCCTCCTCCTCATCACTCCTCCTCCCTCCTCCTCCTTCTTCCTCCCTCCTCCTCCCTCCTCCCCCTCCTCCTTCCTCCTCCTCCCTCTCCGCCTCCTCCCTCCTCCTCCTCCCTCCTCCTCCTCCCTCCTCCTCCCTCTACCTCCTCCTCCTCCCTCCTCTCCCTCTACCTCCTCCCCCCTCCTCCCTTCACATTCCTCCTCCTCCCTCTTCCTCCTCCTCCCTCCTCCTCTCTCCGCCTCCCTCCTCCTCCTCCTCCCTCTACCTCCTCCCTCCTCCTCCCTTCACATTCCTCCTCCTCCCTCCTCCTCCCCTCCTCCTCTTCCCTCCTCCTCCTCCCCCTCCTTCTCCTCCTTCCCCTCCTCCTTCTCCCTCTTCCTCCTCCCTCTTCCTTCTCCTCCTTCTCCCTCCTCCTTCTCCCTCTTCCTTCTCCCTCCGCCTCCTCCCTCCTCCTACTCTCTCCTCCTCCTCCCTCCTCCTCCCTCTCCCTCCTCCTCCCTATCCTCCTCCTGCTCCCTTCTCCTCCTGCGTTCTCCTCCTCCCTCCTTCTCCCTCCTCCTCCCTCTTCCTCCTCCCTCCTCCTCGCCTCCTCCTCCACCCTACTCCTCCCTCCTCCTCCTAATCCCTCCTCCTCCCTCCTCCTCCCTCTACCTCCTCCCCCCTCCTCCCTTCACATTCCTCCTCCTCCCTCTTCCTTCTCCTCCCTCCTCCTCTCTCCGCCTCCCTCCTCCTCCTCCCTCTACCTCCTCCCTCCTCCTCCCTTCACATTCCTCCTCCTTCCTCCTCCTCCTCCCCTCCTCCTCTTCCCTCCTCCTCCTCCCCCTCCTTCTCCTCCTTCTCCCTCCTCCTTCTCCCTCTTCCTCCTCCCTCTTCCTTCTCCCTCCGCCTCCTCCCTCCTCCTACTCTCTCCTCCTCCTCCCTCCTCCTCCCTCTCCTCCTCCTGCATGGGCGAAATAGAGAACACACTGAACCGTTCAACAGGGATTCATTGTCAAAGAAATGTGGTTATTAAGACAAACGAAAGTGAGGGAAATGAAATACTTTGGGCGTGTAGAGTCTGGAAAAGATGTATATGGAGGGAGGCCTAACGAGTAAGCGGACAAGAGGAAAACCCAACATGGATGGGTATATCTTATATATAAAAGGCGATCTCCGTCCGTCTGTCTGTCTGTCTATATGTCCCTAATGCGCTCGCGAACGGCCCATCCCATTGAGATGAAATTTTTTACACGGCTTCCTTTCATTCCAGCGCAGCCCACTGTCATATTTTTTTAGTATGAAATCGGCTGCTTACCCAAAATTATTTCATTTTTCATTATAATTTCATCTATCTCAGGGGACTTAACTCTGTAAAATTTATTTCAAGGGGCATAACTTTTCTGTATAACTTATAGTCATATTGTGGCATCGTTTTCAAAGATTTATAAACTCTTTGTCCATAGTTATGTACCGGCATATGAGTTATAATAAATAATGATACAATCTGTAAGGCATTTTCAAAGTTTTCATAAAAATAATGCATAATGCATAACATTGTAACTCATCTTTTTTTGCTTAAAGAATGAATAAATAATAGTTACCTTATCTCTATCAAATTTGAAGATTTTATATTTCTTTACACTGTCGCCAACTCTAAGAAGACATGGAACAATCTCAGCCATTATTAAATCTACAGGCATATGCGTTATATTCCTCCTCCTCTCCCCTCCTCCACCTCCTACCCTCTTCCTCTTCTCCTCCCCCTCCTCCCTCTCCCTCCTCCATCCTCCTCTTCTCTCTTTCTCCTCCTCCTCCCTCCTCCTCCCTCTTCCTCCTCCCAGCTCCTACTCCTCCTTTTTCTTCTTCTTCTGCTGCTGTTGCCGCTGCTCCATTTACCCAAGTTAATATATTACCAAGTTGGTCTTCGTTTATCTAAGGTTGTTCTAACTGCAACCAATAAATGATTAGACAGACAGACAGACAGACAGACAGACAGACATACAGATAGACAGACAGACAGACAGACAGACAGACAGACAGACAGACAGTCGGGAACGGGAACTTATATGACTACTTATATGAATTAAATGAGATGCTCCCCACCAAGGACTGGGCGAAGCCGGGCCGGGTCAGCTAGTTCTGAATAAATAATAACAATGACGCTTGACTTTGTCGATTCTTTTCTAAGATTTTCATTGCAAGCGATAAACTATTTTAAATGATCATATAATCCTTTTTAAAGCTGGTTGACAGTTAGTTTGATTGTAAAAGTTCCTTCATTTTGGTATAAGAAAAATCTCATTGGCATATGATCACCACTCAGCATACGAACTTGTATCAGTTCTCACTTTACGATGGCTTATCCATATGTTACTATCTTTGCCGTCAACCATTCCGACCACGTTCTCAGTTGTAATTATGATGGAGATATTCTAAGTTGTTTTGACATGCATGTTTTCCTTGCCTGCAACTATGTCTTCCTCGGCAGCATTATAGGGATTTTTGGTGTGTGCGCCAACGTTATAAACAGCATCGTCTTTTTCAGGCAAGGCTTCACAAATACTGTAAACATTAGTTTCTTTGGTATGGCTATTTCTGATCTGTGCTGTCTCGTGACACTGCTATGGGCTTGCGCGTGCATGAATCCGTTCATCCTTTCAGCAGGGATCTCGTTTTATCCCGAAGATTTGATGTATCTTTCAGGATGATGGCCGGATGTTATATTTGGACGAATCATAAGTTATATCACCGTATTTATCCAGTGCACTATACACAGTACTACGCTTGGGTTCAATATTCAAACACAATTTAAATAAAAAATAAATAACAAGATCCGGGATCACTTAGGACGACTGTCAGCCATATGTGTGACTAAAGGTCCATCCTTAAAGATGTACACAATAAAATTATTTCATATGTATGGTCGGTGGGATAGCCAGCTTCCATTTTCATCAACTGTCCTTCCTAGAAAAGTGTCTATTATACCAGCCAACCACATAACCGTACTACTAGAAAACATTAATCCTGAATGTGTAGCAGATTGAAACCGGACAACTGGCCCGGCAGGGATGTGTTTGTCTGCACTCACGACCCAGTCTTACAATTACGTTGTGCCAGTCCGTCCTATCTGCTGGTACTTCAACCCACTCAATATTTCACGATTGATGGTCTCTGGATTACAAACCTGACGTATAGATATTTTCCGCCTGTGGCTTCCAGGACCTGCCTCATCTTATTCTATGGCCCTTGACCATATTCATGGCTTCATGCACGACGTAATCTCTATCTGCAGCAACTCTCAGGTACCATTTGGCCTGAAAGACCCTATGCCTATCCGCCATTGTTGGTAGCGTCAGGATATACCTATTGCATATAATTGGTGTGTCCTTTGTGCAGCCCAGAATCACACGCATGTCCGCATTTTGTATGCGTTCCAACCTTTCAAGTTGGCTCTTTGATACTGTCAGGAGCCTCAAACTATACTCAATGACAGAAATTATTAACTGCTGAAGGAGCCTGTAAAACATCCTCTACTCTACTCCGGTTGCTGCCATGGCCCTCAAAGCATTAATTCCCCTACCAGCCTTTGTGTCCAAGTGCTTTAAATTACTCTCTCTCTCTCTCTCTCTTTCTCTCTCTCTCTCTCTCTCTCTCTCTCTCTCTCTCTCTCTCTCTCTCTCTCTCTCTCTCTCTCTCTCTCTCTCTCTCTTCTAAGAGGACATCCATTCAATATAATACATGGGACATCTGCCTTCACAATCCAGTTATACGCAATCGATGTCTTGTCTGGGTTTATAACAGCCCCTGCGTCCCTGCACCACTCAGCCACCCTGTTTACTGCCACCTGTAAATCTGCAGCCAAACTTCCCCTATCTCTGCCCAGTCTGTATGCCAGCACATCATCTGCAAATGTCAAGATTCTACCAACACCTGGTGTCTCAATAGCTGTGACTTTGCTGGTGTAGACAAGAGCACTGGGGACAAGGCAGATCCATGTGGCAACCCAGGTGTAATCGTACAGGCTATCAGAAGTCCAAGAACCCATGCGCAGTGCAACCTTACGCTCATAAAGGACTGTCGCAACCCATCTGACAAGGCAAGGGCAGACTTCCATATCCAACAGAGTGTATATCAACTGATCATGCCTAACCCTTTATACACATCCTCCAGGTCAAGAGCTACCACCACTGCCTCTTGTTTATCCTGGAAGCCCTCATAGACATCAAATGCAAAAGTAGCCGCGTTGTGCCAGGTGTCCTTCCCAGGACAGTAACTCCTGAGCCCCTTGGGAAGCAGATTACGACTTTCAGAATGTCGCTTAATTTATTACGTGTATACATAAGTCGTTGAGAAGTACACAGAACAGTATAGATATTAGTTTCTAAGTGTACATACACGTTTGCATGTAAGTGTTCAAGAATAGTACACACATGTATTGCCATGATCCATATTAGGTCCTGGAAGAGTCATGCCATAACGCAAATTAGACTAGGTCAGACGTTATGGCAGTGTTCAGTAAATGGACACCTGCATCGTGAAAAGGGAATACTTTCCACACAACGTGGAAACGCTGGAACTCGCTTCGCGGTCAGCATGAAGCGAATGCAGAGAAGGGCATTCAATACTGTAGTTTCTGCCATATCTTTCCTTATCATTGTTATTATAGAATGGCATTTGACTCAGTCTTAACACTCACCTTTGAACAGTGTGACAAATAATCAAACGACTCCAAGGAAGGAAACCGGACTCGTACTTTAATTTTGTAACGAGTGGAACAAATAACAAAGGATGATTAACATGTGTTATTAAACTGCTCCCGAGATGTGGGCGCGGCGTTTAACTATTTAACATTTCATGAAACTCCCTGCCTTCTTCCAAATGTTCTCCTTGAGGCGTAGACCTGTCATATCGCTGTCCTGAGTTGTATCACGTCTAGGTTTCGGATTCTGCCTTAATTATCCATTTGCCAATCGATCCCTCCTCCTGAAAAATCTATTCGCCGACGCTCGGAATAAGTCGCATACGGATCTCTGGAAGACACGTCCTCTTTTCTGAATCACACACAGAGCAAGTCCTATGTTGTTGTCTGACGTTGTTTACGTTACTAATGGTATCTTCCTTTCCTATTTGTCCATTTTCCGTGCATAACTGGAAAAACCCCATTCATGACTTTGGTAGAGTGTACCATCATATGGCATAATGCCCCCTCCTAGATAAAATAATGTTTTCATTTTTTTTTCTATGGATATATGTATTACTTTGCAAACATAGGCATTAACCTTTAACAACGAAACCTGGAAAGTTCCTAGTCTCCCCTTTTATCTACTCTAAAAAAATAATAATGTCATATGATGGGCACGCCCACCTGTCTAATACCCCATTAGACGTCGTGTGGCTGATCATGGGAGATCATACCAACTAATAATCATATTAGCCCCTACCTTGTCTTAATAGACAAGTGTGTCCTCACTCTAGGTCATACCATGAGTTTTGGACGAGAGTAATAATGGTTTCCCAGTATTCCATTTTTGGTCATTGTTGTTGTTCCTCCATATATTCCATGTATATTTATATGTTGGTAGGGTAGACGTAACTATCCATGTCTTGCGAGATTTTATGGTGCCATTTGATATGTTAGACTGTCCAATACTTGTGTGTATATCTTTAGACCATCAGCCGATTCCGTATATATTCATAGATCTTAATGGATCGATTGGCAACCCAGTTCGCTTTCATAAAATTAGTTTAGCTGAAACCTTGCTTACCCAACTATTTACCTAATCACTAATTCACAAAATAATTACTTCAATGTTTCTTAATTACAAGTGAAATACTAATTAATGACTTATTTATGTAACACATTAATATAACAAAATTGAATCAATTAATTAACTAAATAATTCTAATTAATGATTTGACGAATGTTCCAATGTTCCAAAATTGGACAGAATTAATAACATTACACAACACCATCTACAAATACTTGACCGTAGTTTTCCACGTAAAATAATGACGGTCGAAATATCTATCAAGTGTGCAGGACATATTAATGGCTATTGCATCCGTGTAGATGTCTCTGCCAATAAATGTAAATTAATAACACATGTATCTATTTGATTATACTATATATACCTAACAGTATTAATTTAAAGTCACCGATTGTATCAACATCATTTATTAATTAGGTGCTATTTGATTGAACTTTATTAAATTTCTCAAATATTTTATAAATAATAATAATAATATAATAATAATAATAATATAATAATAATAATAATAAATTATAACTGAATAACTTATAATATATCACTCTTACTGTATATTCTATAATCGACTGAGAATGTCCCATATGATATGATTGACTGATTAAGATTTGGCAGACATAGAGTTGTGAAGAATCCTATATAAATTTAGTAATGTTCTCTATTATAGACATAATTATCAAAGAATAGAGAATCGGACTATTTTTACGATGAATTATAGAACTATTAGATAGTGTGAACAATTCTGACAAGTGATACCTGGCATAACTAAGTAATCAGACCTAAGACCCTAATGTGTCTGTAGTGTATTATGTGTTGGTATGAACCTAACACTTTCATCCCATTTTATTTTTCTTTCTTTATTTCTTTCATTCTATTTCTTTCTTCTATACTTATGGTGTTTCTGTACTGTATGCCTGCTAATATTTGTACTTTTCAACTTTGTTGAATTGAACACTGTCATACTTTTCACTCGTATACATAATGCCAATAAAGTATATTTGATTACTTTGTAGTAGCAGTAAATAAAGTACACATTAATCAATACATTTTGTTTACTGTAAATTTGTTTGTTATTATTGACTTGTGTATAAATTTCCTTGAGTGATTGAATGGCTGTATTTTTATTCACAATATCATCAATATATGCTTTTGTTTGTGAGGATGTGTTCATGACTATGGATGTTACTTGAGATAAGGTCAATTTAAGCCACATCAAAATGTTTGTAATAACTATGGTTACAATATCCCATGTCGTCTGTTGTTTGTAACCATTATGTTTGACTTTTGTTCTCTTCTTGTGTGCTACTCTGTTGTTATTAACAGTCGGTTGAACTTTTAATGAATGTGTAATTCCTTCTTCTTGTGATACTTGGGTTTGTGATTCTGTGCGTATCACATCAAGTTTGCGTTCTCCAGTTTGAACGTAATCTTTAACATCCGTGATGTTACCAATTATCAACCCAGCACATGGGTTTGGTAGTACTGCTGCGCATACTTTACCTTCATAATATGGACATTTTATGCTGACCCATGCAGTTTTGTACATTTCTATTGTACCCCCAAATGTCCTGCACTCAATACTCTTACCTGTATAATCACTTTCTCTTATGAGTTTGTGATTAACACCTGTAATATCAGACCCTGTGTCTCTAAAACAGGTTGTTGGGAAACCATTAACCAACGCTTGGTGTATCGTCAGAGTACCTTGACGAGTGTATGCTGCATTTGCTTCGTGAATATGTCTCTTATTAGCTGATGTAAGGTCATCATCACTATTATGACCTTCTTTACCTGTTTTGTTATTGTATGATTCTATAATGGCTGCGTGTGTGTCCTCTAGATCATCGGAATCGCTACTATTACTAGACAACACATATGCATTACTTGCCTCTTTCCACGTATTCTTCATCGGACAAGACCTGCTAGTGTGTCCGTACGCCCGACACGAGAAACATTTGATGCTTCTTTTGAATGAGTCATACTTACTTCTTTTCCTCGCTGTTATGTCACGAAGATACTCTGTATACCCAGGGTGTCGATCACACATTTCCAAATGTCCATGAGATAATTTGCAGTATTGACATCTGGATAGGTGTCCTTTTCTTGGTCTGTCTCCTTCTTTGTTAGAGTACTGGCATGGGTTATTTCTATATTTATTACTGCTAAATTTTCTGAACTTGCCATTGCCTTTTTGGAATCTAGCACTTGCTCCTATTATCAGTTCTGGCTGTGTACAATTTGCGAATATGTCTCGATGTGCATTGAAATATGATTCTCCCCTCGTTTCCATTTCCTTAAGATCTTTGCATTTATTCTCCACTAGAAATACAGACATGGCCTCTGGTACTGCAGATAGTAGTCTATCTCTAATTATTAAGTCTCGAATTTTATTGTAATCAGACCCAATATCAGCGGCTTTAGTCCATTTATCAAAAGATGAGGTTAACTCAGAAACAAAGTCAAGGAAATTTTGGTTAGATTTGGGAGTGAGTGTTTTAAATTTTGTACGTAAGCCCGACTCATCTAGACTGAAGTGTGCCAACACACGATCTCTCATGTATTTGTAGTTAGTACGTAAGTCCTCAGGTATTAACTCAATTACCTTTAAAGGCTCCAATGTGAGATGCCTGTGGAATAGAATTGGTATGTCTTGTTCCGGTACCTTGTAATGCTTTACGAGTACTTCAAAGTTGGTAATCCAAGAACTGACCGAATCGCCTTGTTGAAAGTTGCGAAAAAGCCCTTGGTACTTCTTCACTGGATCATTCTGTTTTGCACGACTTTTCTCTCGTTCAATCTCAGCTTCATGTTCCATCTCCAAAGTCTTGACTTTCAAATTACCCTCCACTTCTTTGTCCTTCCAGAGTGTTTCTGTTGCCAGCTTTTCCCTATCAAAAGCGAGTTGTTTCTCCCTGATTTCTGTCTCTGCGGCCAATTGCTTCTCTTTCAATTGCATTTCCATAATTAGCTTTTCCTTTTCAGCAGCCATTTCTTTTTCTTTAGCTGCCATCTTTTCGCGTTCCAAAGTTATCTCGTTTTGCTTGATCGCCATCTCTCGTTCTTTTAGTTCTTTTTCCTCTCGTTTTGCTTCCTTTTCAGCCGCTAGCTTTTCCAATCGTTCCTCTTTCTCATGTGCGGCTTGCAGACGTTTCTCTTCTTTTTGCTGTAATTGATAGTCGCTGAACTCTTGTTTCGCCCATGCTCTAAGTTCTGCTCCAGTCAGTCCCGTCTTCTCACCCATTACCATGTAATCCTGTAGTGTAGACATCTTGACCTACCTGTATAATACTCTAGCTGTAATAATATCGAAGTGGAAAAAGAAGACAAGAATATCGACAAAGTTGTAATAATGTTTTTCTAGGAACAGAGTCGATAGTATATCTCGTGGTATCAACTTCGACCACAATATCAACTTAATTCAGACAAATAATGTAAAGTTGACGATCACTCAAGAATATATCACTCAAAATATACGACAATTATACCTAACGTGATATATGTAAACCACAAAAATAATTATGGAAAAATATGTTCAATATAAAATATACATATATAAGTATAGCGGAACAATACTAATACTAACAAACGACGATTGACGCAAGACGGAAATTCATATTTTCATTCATAAAAGACAAAATTATTACTCCTGAAATTTACGTGACAACACGATAAACACGTTCTATACTACTCACAATTACGATACCAACAATGTGTGCTATCGCACGCAAGACCAATACAAATGATTTTTCGTATTGACCTGACGCTAGTCAACACAACCGATTTCTAAAGTAATCAAGCGTGCTTGGCTACTTTAGGAATACCCATTCCAACCACCCACACTGTCGGCTTATAATTGGTTTTGTTAACATTTATAATTAGCACTTTATTAATATACACCAGATGTTTGACAGTCGACAACGATAAATAATACTGGCCTTAACGCTTTCGAAAATCCATCCAGTGTCGCGTGAATGTATCTTGATTAGACTGGTTCGAATGTTCAACGTTGACGTAAGTGGTGTTTGCTGCCCACTAGTTTGACATGATCCTCCTGTGCACGTATGAGTAGAACAATTGAGATGTGTCCCAGTGTTAGTTGCTCCTGTTTACGTTTGACGATAGTGTAATAAACTTGAAGTGGCGTGAGGGAACTCTATTCGGTGAGTATCCGTGTCTTGAAAAGATTATGTTGAGGGAGGCAAGGGTGTGACAAAGACAGCTGGATGTGTGCAGTCCATCTCCAGATTTTCCTCAACAAACATGTCCTACGTGAAGATAATATTTCCTATGTCCGTATAATAATGACGCAGTAAATGGTGTTAATGTTCTCTGTTAGCACTCCCGGACAATAATGCTGCCATTCCTAACTGTTGCACTGAACTAAGCAATTAGTATGTCAATTAACTGTCTGTGCTGGCATGTATGATCAGGTAATGTTAGTGCAATGTAATGTGCAGTGTTGAAGTATAAAATCATCCAACACGTAATCAAAATGTTCAGTCTTGTGACGTATATCGTGTTTACACTACGTATTTATCCAGTAGTTGAAGCTGTTTTAATAATGGTTGTACCTGTCTGTTTCATCTTCCTTGTATTGTAGATATAATTTACAGTGCAGTGTCCCGATGACGGCCTACTTTCTTTGTAAATATGTAAAGTCTATCGAGTGTGTACTTCATTTATTCGTTTCAGACTGTATATTCTAAATAAGTTCTTTAATTCAATGTTGTTTTCTTACTATCTTCAGTTAATCTTTAATTTCTAATGTGTGATAATGTTCTGTCCTTTGTACTTCACGAATGATATTGTAACGTTGGACATTTTCTACTGTGTGTTCATTATGTGCACCAGTTTTCGTTTCGCATTTCGATTTCTGATGTGCAGATGTACAATAACTGGTTATGTTAACGATCTAACGATCAGCATCATGATTGTTCGTTATAAATACTTTCTAACACACAATTTATATATATAATTTCCTACCTTCTTTCTCCTTTATTTCTACAACTTGATTTTATGAATGCATCGTTTACACTTTTGTATGACGGCCGACATTTTTAACTTTTCCTATTGACGTTCTTCCTATGCGACTTCGTGCGTTTCACTGTATTCCGGCGCGCAATTCATTTTCCATTAGTGCGCATTTCTTGTTCACTAACAACTTTTGCGGGAAAATCTTGTTGACAATTGGATTCTAAAAAACCGGCGAGCTTCCCATCTTCATGCCATATCTTTCCTTATCATTGGGATTATAGAATGGCATTTGACTCAGTCTTAACACTCACCTTTGAACAGTGTGACGAATAATCAAACGACTCCAAGGAAGGAAACCGGACTCGTACTTTAATTTTGTAACGCGTGGAACAAATAACAAAGGATGATTAACATGTGCTATTAAACTGCTCCCGAGATGTGGGCGCGGCGTTTAACTATTTAACATTTCATGAAACTCCCTGCCTTCTTCCAAATGTTCTCCTTGAGGCGTAGACCTGTTATATCGCTGTCCTGAGTTGTATCACGTCTAGGTTTCGGATTCTGCCTTAATTATCCATTTGCCAATCGATCCCTCCTCCTGAAAAATCTATTCGCTGACGCTCGGAATAAGTCGCATACGGATCTCTGGAAGACACGTCCTCTTTTCTGAATCACACACAGAGCAAGTCCTTTGTTGTTGTCTGACGTTGTTTACATTACTAATGGTATCTTCCTTTCCTATTTGTCCATTTTCCGTGCATAACTGGAAAAACCCCATTCATGACTTTGGTGGAGTGTACCATCATATGGCAGTTTCTTCCAGTGCGGACCACATTGTGAATAGAGTTATGACCAAAACTGAGCGATTGTTTTAGGATAGTTAATGTGTAGAAAAGTGGTGTAGATTTGTCATACAGTGTTGCATAATTGTGTGTGTGCAATTTCGAGTAAACATTGTAAATCGCTTTGAGGAATATCTCGTCAAAACCTTGCACACGTGTCGCGTTATCAAAGATTTATGAAGTTTGAGTTATAACGGTGTGCCATGAAGGTCGGGTAGAATGAAAGAGTTCGACTATCAGTAAAGTAAAGCCCTGAAAGTAACAAGCAGTGAAGTGAGACCGCATAGCTAAATGCAGACTTTGAGATGCGGCAGAAAGAAAAGTCCGAAACTAACCACGGGGACGACATGATGATGATGAATGAGGTTACAACTAATACCTCTAGAAGAGGAAAGCACCCTTTGAATGCGGGTGCAATTGAGCCCAATTCACCCCATGTCGGACCCTTGCATGTATGCATATAAATCTTCAAGATGTGTAAATAAATATATACATGAGCATGCAAGTCGTCCATAATGGTACAACTGTTTTAAAATTCAAGTCAGAGAAGTTACCCCGAATCATGATGTTCCAATGCACAAAGATAGCTACCTCGAATGTATTAGAGGGCGAGAGAAGGGAATGAGATTGACAGCTACACAGACAGAAAGAGAGGGTGCGATCGAGAAAGAGGGAGAAATAGTGAGAGAAAGAGAGAGAGAGAGAGAGAGAGAGAGAGAGAGAGAGAGAGAGAGAGAGAGAGAGAGAGAGAGAGAGAGAGAGAGAGAGAGAGAGAGGTTTCCACTCAGGCATTGTGCCAAGAACCTGAGTTCATACAGGCATGCTGGCCACTTCATTCATACTTCACGATAGCAAACACGATGGTATAAATGGTATATAATGAATCAATATTTATACAACACAATTACTATCAGGCGATATGGCCACACAGATATATACAGCTCGCTTCTCGAGCATACATTAATCGCACTCAAATACTCAAATACATTATTCACACTCGCTATGTCTAACTGCGTCCTGTCTAAACTACACAGTGGCTAGAGTAACACCACACAGGTCTTGTCGCTCTAACTGTCAAGTCCGGTCTGCCTGAGTTTACAGGTTTCGTTCAGTTACTGGTCCTCAGTCCTCGTGCGGTCAGCAGCGCTGCGTGCTGCGTCACTTGTCACGTAGTCCAGTAGTCCAGTACTCGTTAACCTACAGCTGTACTACCGTTCAGTCTGTTTACGGGTAGTTCCCCGTGGCTAACGTCCACTGTCCTATCTTGGGAGTTGATCCCCGTTATGTCCTAGTTATGACACGTGCGTGTCCTATCTATGTCCTGTCCTAGAACTGTTTGGAGTTCTACCTCCTTATACTGTCTCTATCTATTCTCTTGTAAAGGTCCTTATCTATGTCTTGTCTCTGTCCTTTCCTTACTTCCGTCCTTGGTCCTACTTCTATCTATATATCCAGCTCTTTGACACGCTCTCGTCCCCCCCCCCCCTGTATTGCGTCACCAAATTCAAGTTAATGGGTGTGACGCAATCTGTCGTAACATCTAAAAAAATTAGTTGGGTCTAATTTTGTCAAAGTGCTGGCTAGGGTTAACTAATCATGTCTTGGGTATAATCATTGACTTATAAAAGTCTGATGTCACACTGTTGTATTCATCCACTGGCTTATACTCAGCGTCGCACAACTGTATTGTTGGCCAGAGTCAACACTCATTTTCATTACACATATGGAAGCTGTATCGAACCAAAGCCCAAAATGTCTATAAGACACAGCTTTTCAAAATGTCGATTGACCGACATCCCGACCAAATTGTTCCTGTTACGGGAACAATACATGAATAAAATTCATGGCTCCCGTGTAATGTTTCTCCAACTCTATTACATGTTGTGTGTTAGCTAATGTTCACCTCTCTAACTTCCGTTTGTGGGTAAATCTTTCACTGTGTTCTCAAAGTTTCCTAAGTCTGTTATGTCCCCTGTTCATGATTTTCCCCCTTCCATTATACTGCTGTCTGTATTTTTATCTGTAAGTATATCTGGTTGTTTGCGTGTTTATTTAATCTTTAGTGTATGTTTAAATCACAAACATAGATGTATGTCTATAATTTACGTGAATGACGTTTTCAAGCGTCGCAGGTTGGTTTATGCAGTCACGAATGAATGCGTTAGCTTAATTTGTGACTGCTCTTCCGAACTGAGATGCTGGAAAATATTCCTATACATGTAATGTAATAATGGCAACAACACACATAAAACTACACAAGCACATGTGTCACATATAAGACGAAGACAAATTATAAAAACTCTTGGGTGCGGCAAAAAAAAATGCACCATTGTTCACTCACACAATATTTAATACATTCACTCTATCCTTGTTCTCGTCTTTCTCTCTCTACATTCACTCATCACAGGTTTAGAAAAAATTTATGTCATTAAAATAATATAATAAAATAAAATGGAGAAAAAAAGACAAAAATTGAAAAATAGTTTTGGCTCACTCTAAACATTCGTAGAGCCAAATAATAGTGCTGTATATTAGCACTGTCTATCTTATTTATAGTATTTACAAGTTGACTGGATTGCTTAGGCTAATCCTAAGTATACTAACTACTCTAATTAAATGCTATACTCTACTTTGGTGTGCTGAGATTTACTAACTAAGGGAAGATAATCTAAGTAACTAAATGAAATGAAGTGAAATGTGTTGGTTCCCTTAATCTAACTATAGTTCCAGATGGTAATGATTTCTAACTACGTTATACTTTTAAACTAATCTGTCTTAACTAAACTAAAATGTCCTAAATATTTTATATCTAATGATGGAATGATAGTCTATTACGAGACTTATAAGATGTAATTAACTAATGTACTCATATTTACGTCTAATTATCCCTATATCTACATGGGAGTCGGAAAATTGGTGTTACTAATTTGCTGAAAAGAGAAGTTGTTATGTTATTCTAAACTAAACTACACATAAAAACTACATTATGATGTGAAACTTCAATAAAAATATTATCATATATATCACAAATACATACATTTTACACTATTATAATAGTTAAACTAAGTTGCTCCAGGTAAGGTGATGATGTCGCGTCTTTTCCTTTGAATATCTTCATTCTACACACAGTTTCTATTTACACTGTTCGATATTCGACGCGATGTTCCTGAAGTGTCTATTTACAATGTTCTATTCATCTATGTCGACTATATGTAATGGTATCGACATTGCTCGTCGTTCATATATGTACAAAGTCTGATTCACAGTAATCAATGTTTGAGAACACTCTACTGCTGATGTTAATGACGATGATGGTGTTGCGTCGTCTTTCTGTTGCACTTCAGATACTTTAAAGTTCGAAGGTCTAGTAAGCATGTCGGCTAGTGTGTTACTTCTACCTTTAATATGCCTGACCGAAAATGAATAATTCTGGAGTATCAGGGACCATCTGTAGATCCTATTGTTCTTATGGACTCCTGTCTCCATGACTGTGAGCGGAGAGTTGTCAGTTTCGATGACAAAGTGTGTCCCTGCCAAGAATCTATGTAGTTTATGGACACAGTACACAATAGCTAAAGCCTCCAATTGAGAGACATCATACTTTGCCTCAGTAGGGGTAATCTTGCGACTTATATACATCACTGGGTGGAGAATGTCGTCATACTTCTGACATAATACGCCGGCTATAGATACTGCACTGGCGTCTATCCTAAGAAAATATTGTAAATTTGGGTTAGGTAACCGAAGGATCGGGACATTGCTAAAAAGATGCTTAAGTTTTGACATTGCACTCATTAAAATAGCATCTTGTACATCAATTTTGACATTCGACTTTAATAGATTAGAAAAACCACTGGTGATTTCTGCCAAATTAGGAATGAACTTGTTGTAACAGTTCACCAAGCCAAGTAAACTTCTCATTTGCTTTTTTGCTGGTTAGTATAGTGAGGTTCAAAATTTTGGTCACAGTTTTGTCATCAGTTTTCAATTGGCCTTTAGATATAGTATGGCCTAAAAAATGTGTTTTACCTGTATTGCCTATCACATTATACATAATCCACAAAGATGTTATTGTATTGTAAGATGACATCACAATTTTACAGATTTGCAAAAATGGTGGGAAAATATGTTCTATTCCAATATCATTGGCACCTTGCCGTCTTGACATACGATAGTTTGTGCTTTAAAAAGGCATAATAACTTTTAACTATGGCGGTAGCGAGTGTGACTGATAAGGCCAATTTGCGCTGTAAATGTCCGTTCACAGTGGGTGCATGTGAACACGTGGTCATTTCCACCATCATGCACCATCTTACGTCTCAAACGCTTGATGTGTGACTTTTCTGCAATGATTTTCTCCTTTGACTTTATTCCATTTCTGATATTTGCCCTCCATGCAACACGTTCAGCGGCGACTTGCTCCCAATGTGCATTATCAATGCCTGTATCAATCATGTCCCGCTTACACACATCTTTGTATCGTAGTAGAGGCCGACCCTGAGATCTCTTACCCATCTGTAATTCACCAAAAAAGATATCCTTTGGTATTCTACCATCATCCATCCTCCTAAGATGTCCTATCCATCTAAGTCTACGAAGACTGAGCATGGAATAAACTGTCACACAACCTGATCTTTCCAATACTTCAGTATTTGTGATTTTGTCTTGCCACTTAATACCAAGAATTCTTCGCAGACACCGCATATGAAAGCTGTTTAAGTTGTTCTCTTGGTGTGAGTAAGTTGTCCAGGTTTCACTGCCATAGAGAAGAGTACTAAGGACACAGGCTTGATAGACAAGGACTTTTGTTTTGGCAGTAAGCTTCCTGTTCTCCCAGACTCTTTTTCTTAACCTGTTCATTGTTGTTGCTGCCTTACCAATCCGGATGTTGATTTCCTGATCTAGGGATAATTTGCTATTTACCACTGATCCTAGATATGTAAAATGGTCTACTATCTCTAGTTCAGCGTCGTCAATAAAGATTGATGGTACCCCATGTGCACCTTGTGACATAATCTGTGTCTTCTTTTTGCTAATTGTTAAACCAAATTCAGAACAAGCATTGGAGAATGCAGATAGTAGACATTGCAATTCTTCCTCAGAGTGGGTCGTAACTGCAGCATCATCTGCAAAAAGCAACTCTCTGATCAGTACCCTCCTAATTTTGGTCTTAGCCTTCAATCTCTGAGCATTGTAGAGGCCGCCATCTGAGCGTGAGTGAATGTATATACCACCATCCTGATCATGAAATGCATATTTCAGTAGAAGTGAAAAGTATATTCCAAAGAGGGTGGGAGCTAGTACACAACCTTGCTTAACTCCACTCTTGATTTCAAATTCTTCAGAAGTTGCACCATCAAACTTGATTATACCCTTCATGCCTGTGTGGAACGATTCCACAATGGACAGAAGAGTTGGTGGGCAGCCAATCTTCTTTAGTGCCTTGAACAGACCCTCACGACTGACCAAATCAAATGCCTTTGTGAGGTCGATGAAGGCAATAAACAGTGGTTGATTCTGTTCACGGCATTTTTCTTGCATTTGTCGCAATGAGAATATCATATCAGTGGTAGACCGGTTCTGTCGAAAGCCACACTGTGATTCGGGGTAGACTTGATCTCCTAGGACTTGAAGTCTGCGCAGAACAATTCTGGCAAATACTTTTCCAACAATACACAGAAGTGAGATACCCCTATAGTTGTTGCAGTCGCTCCGATCGCCCTTGTTCTTGTACAGTGTTATGATGCTTGAATCTTTGAAATCCTGTGGGACTTGTCCTTCACGCCAGCATAGCTCTATTAGCTGGTGGATCTGTATAGTGAGTGTGTCTTGCCCACTCCTGATAACCTCTATTGGAATCCCATCCTTACCTGGAGCCTTGCCAGATGCAAGTTCATTTATAGCACACTTAACTTCTGTTATGGTGGGAAGTGTGTCCAGGTGGTCAAGAGTTGGTAGAGCCTCTATGGCGTTGAGGGCATCATCCGCTAGTTTGGTCTCACTTGAGTAAAGCTCCAAATAGTGCTCTACCCATCTGTCCATCTGCTGTTTCTTATCAGTGATGATTTCTCCAGTCAAGGTTTTCAATGGTGCACTTCTTTTGATCACTGGACCGCAGGCTTTCTTTATTCCTTCATACATGCTTCTTATGTCTCCCTTATCACTTGCGATTTGAATGGACTCACATAACTTGATCCAATAATCATTTGCACACTGCCTGGCAGCCTTTTGCACATCCTTCCTAGCTTGCCTAAGCTCACTCAGAGTGTTACGCGTTGGTCTTTCCTTGTTTCTTAAGAGAGCTTTCTTCTTCTTATCAATCAAGGGCTGCAGAGTCTCGCTGTTGGCCGCAAACCAGTCCTGCCTCTTATGATCCACAGTGCCGTAAACCCCTACGGCAGTTTTATAAAGAGTTTCCTTAATTTGACCCCACTTTTCATTTACTGTACAATTTTCTGGTGTATCAGTGAAAGCGTCTTCAAGTTGCTGTTGAAACTGAAAGCACTTTTCAGGATCATGAGTGTTAATAATATTAATCCTGAGGCTAGGTTTGTGTTTAGCTGTGTAGATTCTCTTTGGTCTCAGTCTAACCCTTGCAACAACCAAAGAATGATCCGTATCACAGTCAGCACTGTGGTAACTACGAGTCAATGATATATGGTTCAGATGTTGTCTCCGTGTGATGATGAAGTCCAGCTGGTGCCAATGGCTGGATCTTGGATGTTTCCATGTGACCTTATGCATCTCTTTTGTTTTAAAAAAGGAGTTTGTAATACATAGGTCATTACTGGTGCAATGCTCCAGCAGCCTTTGCCCATTTTCATTCATGCGACCGATGTTGTATTTTCCAAGGCACACTGGCCATGAACTCGAGTCCTTGCCCACACGAGCATTGAAATCACCGAGCATATAAATGTAGTCAGATTTTGGAACTGCCTTGATCACGGAGTCTAACTCCTCATAGAACGAATCCTTCACATCATCAGAGGAATCGAGTGTCGGTGCATATGCAGTAATAATGGTGGCAAACCCACAAGAGGTTGCCAAGCGCAGGGATAATAGTCTTTCATTTCCTCCTGCTGGAATTTCAATCATTCCCAGTAGCGAATTCTTCACTGCAAAGCCCACACCGTGTTGCCTTTTTTCTGCCTGCCCTCTACCCTTCCAGAAAAAGGTGTAGTTGTTTTCCCTGAGTGACCCTTCCTCAGCGAGGCGAGTCTCCTGCAGGCCAGCAATATCAATGTTTAGACGATTGAGTTCGGCATCAATCACAGCCGTTTTTCTCACATCGTCAATATTGGTCAAGTCAGTGGAAAATCCTGGACACATGGTTCTCACGTTCCAGGTTGCAAGCCGTAGCTTGAGGTTTCTATATTTATATTTGTTTGTACCTGGTGCGTTGGTTTTACAGCCTGCGATTCAGATTTTGTCCTAGCCCCAAGCACCCATTGAAGCAGGCAGGCTGTGGCGGATCAGCACCCAATTGGCTGGGGGCTGCCCAGCTTGAGGCGGGCGGTAGCTGATCAGTGACACCTATAGGTGTCTCCCACCGTCAGAGGCAACGCGTGGCGCCCCATGTCTACGCCAACTGACAAGGACTTATAACCCGTAACAGTTGCCTCTCGCTTTGATTCCGAGACCAGTTAAGACCAGGGATGGAGTTATTGCCTCTCCATAGCACAAAGCCTGGGCTAAAATATAGAGATCATGTGTTGCCCATGCAGCATGATCCCTCTCTCGGCCTGCCTAGTTTACTCCAGAGGAAAGGCAACACCCCTACATCTGGAACAAGACAAGCTGCAGAAGCTGCCGGATCAGCAAAGCAATGCTCTAACTGTCCGCCTGTCGGAGCTTCGATCCTAGACCAGTCGCCAACCAAGGCTTAGGGCCTGGTCCGCCCTGCCATGACATTTTGTCTTTAGCTTGCATTTCCTCGCACCAGGGTAAGGCTTGTACCCTCCCAATTGCGCTCTTCCGCCCGAAGCCGTTGGCACAATGTGGGGTGTCGGGTTTGGTAAGCGCCGCCCAACGTTCAGCGCTAACAGAAACCAGGTAGTACCGTCTACTGTTATACGGTAGCTCAGTCATATCTGACTAAGACCTGACACCATATTCCAATATATGCAAGTAATATCAATATCACATCGCCTGGACATTTGTTTGCTGTAGGGTGTAGTTTGTACATATAGCATATTGTCCATATAACTTTCCACAAGATCAGTAATCTCTCCGTGCTGGAGCCATTTTTGTGGCGTCTGTTTGAGTTTCTGTATTTTCCTCTGCCATTTTGATTGTGTCCCTTAAGACTACTGTCAGTGTGTTCTGTGTTAATCATAATGTGTTGTGCGTCATGTTGCCTAACAGTGTCTATTTGATGAAAATATAAGTTTTGTCCTTTGTCTAATGTATGTGTTGTCTGTTGTGTGTCCTGTTTGTACATGTTACTGTTGTCATGTGATGTTATTCTATTGGTGATCATCCTTTCTGCTGGTTTAAATATTAGGTGTTTATCACTTTTATATACAACAGTGCAACAATTTGCATGAGCAACAAATGGATTATGCTCCCTTTTTTGGTGTTTTGTTTTATTATCCCTGGTTGTGTCCTTTAATTTAGTAATTTCTGGTAGATGTTCTTGTTTGTCTTCTATCTGAATGCTTGGTGTGATTGCATTGTGTTCGTCTTCTGTCTCCTGTTCTTGTCTTTAGTAACATGGTTTGAGTAAGTTGATATGGAATATCTTGAGTTTGTGGTTCAGTGATATTTCATACTCAACGTCGGTTAATTTCCTAACTATTTTGAATGGTCCTTGCCATGTCATTGCTAATACATCTCTCTTATCGGGTAATAGCGCTATAACCTCCTGTTCAGGTTGCAGTTCCACGGCGTTCACCACTTTGTGGGCATGGACTTCTTTCCATGCTTTTATGTCATTAGTGGAACATTTCTATACCTGAGGCAGGCACCCGATTATAAGATCAGTACATGGGTCATCTAAGATAGCACATGTAAATGTGCCAGATAAGAAAGGGGTATTTATACGAGCCTGTTGCTAACGGGTACTTCTCTATGTTCCCCGAAAAAGTTCGGCAGCTTACAAACTGGCCTGTATAGTCTTCTGGATTGGCCAGTTCCTTCCTTAGACCGATCATGGTACTGCCGCTATCGATTAAGAGTTGGCAAGGTTTATCATTGACCATTCCATCGTAGAGTTCTAATTTACCTATGGAGGCAACTGCTGTATTTGCGTTCTCAGTTGAACACGGTACTGTATGCCCGCATTCTAGCATTCCGTCTTCATGGAACTTCTGACATATAGCACATCCTAACAAAATTAAGTACATCACTTGCAGCTACCACATTCTCTCCGTATGGTAATATTTCCTCATTCTCACTTTCATGCTCGCTTCCACTCTCAGATGAAGTATCGACAAGTAGAGCATTACTGGCTCTTAATTTCTGACGTCCAACACACTTAGAACTATAATGACCAAAAGATCGGCAAAAGAAGCATTTGACTGCACGTCTATACGTGTTTCTTTTGTCCTCTTGTTTTTTATCATCATCTCCAGGTGAGATGGATAGCCAGGGATTTTGTCACACATTGCATACTGATCATGAAAAAATGGCAATATGGACATTGAGGTGGCTTTGTTTTTTGTTTCTCTCTCATTTGAAATGGTTTTTTAGGTTTACTTTTTGCAAAAGCCACTATCTCAGTTTCTTCTATGGTTGATTTGAATATGTCCCTATTTGAAGAAAAATATGCTGACCCCCGTTTCTCTAGCTGTTCTAACGACTCTATATCAGCTTGCTGTAGAATTTTGGCAAAGGGAGTTGGGACAGTCGAGATAATTTTGTCCATTATCATCAGGTCCCTGAGCTTTTCAAAGCTTTTATTTACCTTTGCAGCGTTCAGCCACTTATTGTATAAACTTTGTACGTTAGACACATAATCAATGAATGTTTCGTTAGGTTTAGGTTTTAATTTTGAAAACTGAATTTGGTAACCTGGGGCATCTAGCAAAAAATGTTGCATAATGCGTTGATGGATGTAATCATAATCATTTCTCAGCTCTTGGGGAATGGATTCTATTACTTTTAAGGGCTCCCCAGAGAGATTCTTCATGTAGATCATCGCCCAATGTTCTCGTGGAACTTCCTGGAATTTTAGTTGGAATTCCACATTCTCGGTCCAGGCAGAAATTGAGTCTCCTTGGCAGAAGGGTTTGACTATCCCTTTGTACTTGCTAAACTTATTCTCTTCTTCTTTACTCTTTATCTTAGTTGTTGCTATGTGTACGTGAGATTCGATTTCCAGCTCTTTCATCTTCAACTGGGTTTGTGCCTCAATCTCCTAGCTCTTTTAATTTAGTGGCTTCAGTTAACTCTGCTAGTTCTTTTTGATGCTGTCGTTCCTGAGCTCGTTCCTCTCTTTCACTTGCTGCCTTTCAATCTCTTTCCTCCTTCTCAATTGCTGCTTTTCTATCTCTTTCCTCCTTCTCAATTGCTGCTACTCTATCTGTGTGTTCTCTGTACTTTCGCTCTGCCCACTGTTCTAATTTATCTCCACTCAAACCTAGGTCTTTTCCCGCTTCTATGCATTCATTTAATTTCGACATTTTTGTTAGTTAGTTTATACACACATCAAAAAATGAGAAATACCTTTTCTATACTATTTCTAATTATTCACAGCATTTAAAAATATAAGATGCTATTCTATGATGCACTAATCAAAACTATCTATGTACTTATCTGATAACTATCAGCTTTTCCGGGCCTAATGGGAGTTGTTGTCTTCTCTCAGCCCAATTTCTAATGCTGTTCTGAATGCTTCTATTCTGCATTCTGTTATATAGAGCAGCAACAATTAATATTCAGAAAACACAAACATGCAAGTTGATATGTTAATTAATAATATTTCTGTGTCGTATTTCTCTCCGACGGGATGCTGAAATGCGAAATTAATGTATAAAATTTTGTCTGTCGTTGTGTCAGTTGTCTCGTCTTTGTCATGTAGTCTTCACTGGTGTGAGGCATCAACTGAAACATCTCTGTGAAACATGTTAATATTCATTATACATTTCACAATTGTCCACAGTTTTCCGAACGTAATCTTTCTTTGTCACTCTTTCGTAAGCGCTCTTACTCTTTCAATCTTTCGATTGTAAACAGTGAATTATTTCGTAGCTTCTATCACTCTTTTTGCACTTAGAAGGCAATGAATTCTTTCGTGCTTTCAGTTCATTCTTTCTTTAACAATTACGCTGTAATCACGTTCTTGCTGTTGTCAAACAACCACACAATAGATCATAGGTTCATTTAAACTTTCTAATCTTACTCTTAGTGTTGTACTTGAAAAACAATCACTCTCTTGTCACACAGTATGTCATAGGTTTATTAAGAACTTCTGACATCACTCTTACTTTCCACTAGGCAATGAGTTCTTTCACACTTTCTGACACCACTCTTGGCCGCCTGTCAAGAACCTGAATTCATACAGGCATGCTGGCCACTTCATTCATACCTCACGATCACAAACACGATGGTATAAATGGTAAAAAATGAATCAATATTTATTCTACACAATTACTATCAGGCGATATGGCCACACAGATATATACAGCTCGCTTTTCGAGCATACATTAATCGCACTCAAATACTCAAATACATTATTCACACTCACTATGTCTAACTGCGTCCTGTCTAAACTACACAGTGGCTAGAGTAAAACCACACAGGTCTTGTAGCTCTAACTGTCAAGTCCGGTCTGCCTGAGTTTACAGGTCTCGTTCAGTTGTTGGTCCTCAGTCCTCGTGCGGTCAGCAGCGCTGCGTGCTGCGTCACTAGTCCTATCTATGTCCTGTCCTAGAACTGTTTGGAGTACTACCTTCTTATACTGTCTCTCTCTATCTATTCTCTTGTAAAGGTCCTTATCTATGTCTTGTCTCTGTCCTTTCCTTACATCTGTCCTTGTCCTACTTCTACCTATATATCCAGCTCTTTGACACATTGAAACGTTTGCTGTAGCGATTGATCTTGTGAACGCGTACAACAGAGTACCGTTGGAGTTTTTTAACACCTCAGCTTCTTGAACTCAAGATAAGTCCTTTCCCCCTTAGTTGGATTGCTGCAGCCCTCTTCCAACGGAAAGTAGTTTTTTGATGTGGAAGCTGGACTTGGGAACCAACAACAATATATCATGGCCTACCACAAGGATCAAAATTATCTCCGGTGCTGTTCAACGCCTACACTGTGAGAATCACCAGCGAGCAAATCATAGGACCGGGGAGGACTTTGTCGTATGCAGACGATGTTTTGGTGTATCGTCAGGGTAAGGATAGATCTGTGGATCTACAAACCGAACTCAATCGCATAAGCACTTTGTGTGATTAAGCTGGGGCAATGGTAAACCCAACAAAGACAACAGTGACATGGTTCTCTCTAAATAACCACATTGTTAACACCCCAACGCCAACTGTAAATCTGGGTTCAGAGACGGTGGAAAGAACGCAAGCAATAAATTACGATTTAATCGAAGCTCAGCTTATACTAAGCACGTATTCCAGGTGATAACAAAGACCAAGCGGGGTTTGGCTGCGATGCGGGTGATGGCGGCGGCAAACTATGAGCAGCGCCATCTATGTCTTCTTTACGAGGGTTTGGTCCTTTCAGTTTTGGAGTATGCTGCGATGGCGATCCTGACTCTCAGCCATAAGCAGATAGAAAGATGGAAACGATACATAACGAAGCTATGCAACATTATTCTTGGATGTACAAGAGATACATCATGCAGGGTGATGTGCTACCTTCTTGATTTTCCAATCTTGAGGGGCAGAATACAAATTTGCCAAGCACGTGCTTATCTCAGAGTCAACGCAAACACACAACATTCACTGAATAGCGAGATTAAGAAGGTAAAGGGCAGCAGGTTAAAAAGAGGAAAGTCGTCAAGCCGAAGACATTCTTCAGCAGGTGTGTTCACTTGAGGACTTAGAACCTGGCGAGGAGTGGGTACAAGTGCCGACAGAGATATGTACATCCTTTTCAGTGTGCATCCAACTAGACAAGAAAATCCAGCTGCTGTGGAGGTGGAAGTACAGGCTCTGATCTTCGATAAACTTTTTAGAGGATGATGCTGTCACTTACATGGATGGGTCAGTCGTCCGAGGAGTGAGAAGTTCATGGGCCTTTACGGCTCAGACTGGAGGGAAAATTGTAAATGAAGAGTCTGGCGCTTGTGCTTTGACCACAAGCAGCCTCACTATGACAGTTATGGCAGTAAGTTAAGCAATATCATAGCTAGAGACACAGACATTCAATCGGGAATGTGTCCTTAATGACTCAATGAGTATTCTCAGGAGCATAGAGATACGGTGGGTCCGAAGAGAGTGGCTGATGTCTCTGAAGCGGTCTCGACTGGCAAAGATTAGTTTCATCTTCGTGCCAGGGCATGCGGGTGTACAAGGCAATGAGCAGGCTGACAGGCTTGCAGGTATGTCTACTGTGGAAGGCGGACGAGCCATGGATCAAGCAGACATTCTGAATGCTCTACGAGAAATAAGTCGTTTACGAGAACCAAGCGATTGACTGGGAATCTACAACCATGGTCAGCCTGCGAGAACAGCAAGTTAAATGAGGTTGAGGCCAAACAAGAACACTACGCAGAAAGCCAAAGAAGTGTAATAAACCAACACAGAACTGGTGTTGTGAGCTGCTACACCTTGCGGGATTTTTGAGGAGTGGATCCGAGCACTTATGGAGTGAATGGTTCGATGTGCAATGAGGATGATCTGTCGACTAACTAACTAACTAACTAACTAATTAACTAACTAACTAACTAACTAAACTAACTAAACTAACTATCTAACTAACTAACTACCTAACTAGCTAGCTAACTAACTAACTAACTAACTAACTGATGATGCTTATTCATCCACTGTAGTAGGTTCTAGCGATGCCGGTCCATAAGAACAAGACGTCTGTAGGATCTTCTAGCCCAAAGACCAGAGACGTGCAGCCGGTTCCTGACCATTTGATGTGAAATTCGACGAGCTCCTGGTATTGACCGAACTGTGGAAGACGCAGATGCAAATTTATTCCTAAAGTAACGCAGCCGTATGAAGCTGCCTTCGACAGCAGTTGTGATTCTGGGTCTTCCACTGCGCGTCCGGTCTGACACTGAGCCAGTTTCTTAAATCGCCCCCAAAGGCGACTAATGGTGCTTCTAACCACATTAAATTCTCTGGCTAGCACACTTTGTGACTGCCCAGCCTGTAAACGTCCAAACATAATGATCGTTGTTCTGTAGTGAGATGAGGCATACTTGCGCATTGAATTTTCAACAGAATTTATTCGAGGAGCGTCAATCTTTTATAGGGGCATTCAATAATATGGTCAGAGAGTTTTGTGTTCAGTTAGTTTCATGGGATTATCATGAACTTGTCACGAGTTATTGTCAAAAATGTCGTTTTGACCTTGATCTCGGCGACTGATGCCGTTTATAAAACTAACACCAAAAATGTTGCGTATCTTTTTTTAACAGTATAATTAACAAAATAGTGTCTAACTCTGAAGTCGGAGTGGCTTCACTTGATGGCGAGGGATACTGGTAATTGGGAAAGCTAATCCACACTCACAATTCATCCTAGTGGACTAAAACATCCAGTAGCATGTGTTTAGGTTACGCTTGAGTTCAAAGTGAGCGAACATTTTATTTTTTTTCTCTTTTTCTTTTTAAATAGGGTATAGTCCTTTGTAAAGTAACAATTCCTACAGCCTATTATGGAAATATTCAAACAATTTGAACAGAGATTGTGTATAAGTAAGTTTTTAAATTGACAACTAGAATACAGTCGGTATAGAAATATTTAAGCTAACAACTTAGAATTTAAAAAAAAAAACAAAGAGAGCACATCTGTTGTTTCTTCTCTCCCCCCCCCCCTCCTCCCAGGGCATACTTGTGTGATGGGAAACGAGCAGACGGACAGATTAGCTGGGTCTGCACCACTTGGTAGAATATTGGTGCATGACAACGCTGACGTGGTCGGGCCCTTTGGAATCGTATGTATTATATAGAAGAAAGAATAGATCACCATGGCTTGGAGAGAAGGGCGCTGTAGAATTACCAGCGAATCTAACCGACACTTAAAATCCGAGGGAAAACCATGGTGACATATAATCAGACTGCTACTGGTACCCTAAGTATTGGGACTCTTCTCTGGCTTTTGAAGGTGAGGAAGGAGGGATGTTCAAATTGCTGTGATGTCGGGTCTTGACTCAACTCAACTCAGATGAACTAAAAATGTATCCCTTCTATGAGATAATCATCAAATGTTTATCCTTTCTGTTAGAACATTAGTAAATTACTAGCAGTCTGTCAGAATATTAGAAAATGTTTACTCTTTCTGCCAGAACATTAGCAAACGTTTATCCTTTCTGTCAGAACATTGGTAAACGGTTATCCTTTATGATGGAACATTGGTAAATGTTTATCCTTTCTGTCAGAACATTAGTAAATCACTACCAGTCTGTCAGAATATTAGTAAACGTTAATCCTTTCTGTCAGAACTTTACTAAATGACTACCAGTCTGTCAGAACATTAGAAAATGTTTATCCTTTCTGCAGAACATTACTAAATGACTACCAGTCTGTTAGAACATTAGAAAATGTTTATCCTTTCTGTCAGAAAATTAGTAAACGTTTATCTTTTCTGATAGAACATTGGTAAATATTTATCCTTTCAGTCAGAACATTAATAAATGTTTGTCTTTCCTGTCATAACATTAGTAAACGTTTATCCTTTCTGTCAGAACATTAGTAAACGTTTATCCTTTGTGATGGAACATTGGTAAATGTTTATGATTGCTGTATTAACACTAGTAAACGCTTACCCCTTTTTCAAGATAAGTAACCTCTGCATTCTCATGTAGTGTTTTTCGATTAATTTTGTGTCTGTTTGTCTTGGTTTGTTCTGTGCTGACGAAGGCTTTGGCCGCAACGTCCATTTTGTTTCTTGTAGTCGTGTTTTAGTAAAGCTCACAATCTACTTATCGCTTTGTGTGTGTGTGTGTGTGTGTGATTCTTTCATTACCCTTTCGTCAAGCCCCTTTGAAACATTGCTTCTACAGGAATAGGGGAGCTGCGGATTTAGTGACAGACCTGCGTTTAATTCACACCCATGTCTGACCCCTGTTTTTATACGTGTAAGATATTATATACACTTTACTCATTATAACCATTTTCTCCTATGGATAACAATTCAGTTCATATTAATATCCGAAATGTAAACGATTTGGACACAGTATTATTAATCTCAGGTTGGGATGTGCTCTAAGTATAACTTCACTTCTGAGGTTGAACGGGATAGTGATATTGGGGGTGGGGGGAATCTACACTTTACTGATCATTCTATTGCTTTTTGTTATCAATATGTGTTTGTGTAAGCAACATTATCTTCATTAGGAACTCAACAGAAATAGAAGTCCGAAGGACTATTGTTGGCAATAACTGCTTCAGATCGCTTACAAGAAGATAGTTTTCAAAAGATGATTTTAACTTGACTACTCCGTTGATTTACATTTACGCTACATTTATGACAATTAATTAATAATCCCTAGCCAGGTTTTCCTCTCGTTGGCCATATTAAACGCCACAGTGATTTTCCCCTTTCATTCCATGAAGGAATCATTTTCCCACAAACACATGCAAAGTGGAGTGTGATACAGAATATCAGTGCTTGGTCTCCATGGCGTCTTTGACCAGCACACGAGGCACACCAGACATTGGTGATCTTATAAAGTATTATGAGAATGCCGGACTGACTAAAATTTTAAGCCACGAAATGCGACACATTTTTGAGGCGGTTAACTTTGTGTCTCTGTGCACCGTTATTGGGATGTTTGGTATATTTTCGAATATAATAAACGTTATAGTTTTCTCCAAACAAGGATTTAACAATACTGTAAACATCAGTTTTTTGGGGCTAGCTATCTCAGACCTGTGCTGCCTTATTACGCTACAGTGGGTGTGTATTTGTTTCAACCCACTTTTCGCCAGTTCTGGCGTACCATGGATGGCCGATGAGATAGAATATTTAACAGGTGCCTGGCCGCACGTCTGTTTCAGCCGCATCACAAACTTAATCACGGCTTTCGTATCAGTTGAGCGATGCTTGTGTATTGCCATGCCTCTTAAACTGAAGCAAATCATCACTCCTAATAGAACTACAGCTGCAGTCATCGCAATGTTCTTTGTTAATCTGGTCACTTTAGTCCCCGAGTATGCTACATCGTACATAGACTGGAAGTTCTACCCGTCCAGAAACGCCACCCTTTTAGGTCTTCTTTACACTAGAGACCGGAAATACGTCGAAGGGTTGGTTTTCATCTTAAACTCCACCCTCGGAATGGTGTCATTTGTGGCTGTCGTTGTATTTACTATCATTTTAATTGTAAAATTAAAATATAGCTCAGCATGGAGAAAGAAGACGAGTTCTCACCACCAGAACCAAGAAAATGTGTCAATTCGAGAGAAGAAGACGATTATGATGGTGTTAATGATCGCGATTATTTTAATAGTGTGCTATACCCCTGGAATTTTTGTATCTATGGCAACGTTTGTGGTGTCCGAGTTTAATGTTCTTGGCGGATACGTTAACATCTGTATGGCCTGCTGGTCATTTGTATTTGTTTTCCAAACGATTAACTCCAGTGTGAATATTTTCCTCTACTATTCCATGAGCTCCAGTTACAAGGCTATCTTCAATGAACTATTTTTGCGAGGGACTGGTGTTCACTGAATTGTTTTAAGAAAGACCTTTTTGGGGAGACTAAGTGGCGAAATCGTTAAGCCGTCTGCCTCGCTTTCTGTGGTCGGGCGTTCGGAACACAAAACCAAGTGTTCCGGAGAGAAGCTGACCTGATGGAGTAACACCAAGTGCAATGAATTAAACCCTCTCAAATGCAGAAATTTAGTGTTTTAAGTATGGCTTGTCCTAATCCAAGTGATTATAAGAATGGTTAGCATGAGAAATACATTCATATGCATTGATCTGCACTCATAGAGGTACGTTCCAAGGAACTGAGTTTGTGAATGGTTAGTCTTGGGCACACTTTTTTTGGCTTGAGTTTTCGTTACGTATCATTTTCATTGTACGAGGATATCTCATTTAAGTGTTAGAGTTAGAGTTTCCTGACATATGTTACACAACGATAATCTGAGTACAGTGCACCAAACCGAAGCACTGGCGGAGATTCAGATGTGTCTGTGTACCAGAATTAAGTGTTATATGTTATACATGTGCTTGTAGTCATAAGCTTGTATAATTCTGAATGTTAACCTGAGAACCGGCATATTCGACCTGTTCTTCTCTGTTCCAAGTTACAAGAGATTTACAACTGACACAATATGCTCTCGGCCATCCCTGTCTTTCGCCCTAATATGAGAAGGCTAGCGGTCCGGACCACGTACCGGGATCAGAAGGAAGTACGCAATCCGTTGTCTTATTTTGTACCACCCGCACAATCTAATCATGAGTCCAACCTGGTCTGCACCAGCCAGAGGCGGACGTCTTTACCATTGGCCACTCTGCCTTTGAGAAGGCTAGATCTAGACTAGCAGTTTTGAGAATAGCTAGACGTGGACAAACTGTTCTTGGCAATAATTATATCAATCAATCAATCGGATGCCGTCTCCACAGTAAAGGTTGTTTAAAATTGATCTCCAACAATGTCATTCTTCGACTTGACTGTGCATTATGTCAGTCTGATGTTCGTCGATCTCTTAATGTTATCTTCCACCTTGTATCGTTGTCTACCTTTTTTTTTTTTTTGCTTGCCTTCAGCCTTGCCCTAGAGTATGGTTTTTATAAGAGTGTTATGTCTGTTATCGTGGCCGAAATATTTCACTTGCATATTTTTCATTATTTCCATCAACTCTCTTTTCTTTCCCATTTTTCTAAAACCGCTGTATTTTTTTGTTTTCATGAAATACGACATATTCTTCTGTATATCCACATCTCCAGGGCCTATATTCAGCTTTTCAATTAATTGTTCAATGTCCAGATTTCCTCGCCATATAACTGAATTGAATTGAATTTATCTTTATTTTCAAAAGGTAACAAATTGGGCGCGTAGGCCCGTATTACATTCGGCCCTTCCAATCTTTCGTTCATCAACAGTGCATGATGCATTCACATAGGAAAAAAAACATTGTCAAATGAATGTTGTAAACATAAACATTGCACATTCTCATGTTATGTGACACATCCCCCCTCCACAACACACATCCCGCACCAACCCACACAACACATCCCTCACCTACTCACACATCACCCACCATACCACACACCATCCCCACTCACCACACATCCCCACTCATCCCTCCACCCACTCACAGATCCCCCCACCAACCCAGACTCGCACCCACCCACCCACACCCTCACCACCCACACGTATCTTACCACCCACTACACATTATGCCAATCCACTCATGCGCACCACAACAACACACTGCTCACCACCCACCCACACTACACTCCAACCACACCACATGCCCTCACACACGACATCCCGCACCAACACACACATTATTCCCTCACCCACTACCACATCAACCACCCATACCACACATCTTTCCATCTACACACACATTTCCCCGCCCACCCACACATTTCACATACCACCCACACCCAACAACCAACACACACACATCCCCCACGACACACATTCCCCACCAACACACACATCCTCCCACGCAAACACACATCCCACACACACATCCACCATCTACCAACACCCACATATCCCCCACCCGCCAACTCCTACACATCCCACTACCCACCAACACCCACGCAAACACACCAACCCAAACACACATCCTCCTCCCACACATCCCTCACCCACCCACACGCCCCATCCATACTCACATCCCTCCACCACCAACCACTCATCTCCGCACCCACCTACACATCCCCCACAAACCCACATCACACCTCCCCACCCACCCACTCACATCCCACCCGCACACATCTCCCCACCCACACACTTCTCCCATACTCCAACACACCTCTCCCACCTACCACACACCTCCGCAATCCACACGTACACTCCCTATTCAAACATTCCCTCACCCACACACAAACACCGACCCACATACACATCCCCAACCCACATACCTCTTCCATTCATATACACATCAGCCACACCCATCCCCCAACCCATACTCACATCCCCCACACCCTCTACACACATCACCACACACCCATCTACATACCCCACCCACACATCCCCACCCACACATCCACACCCCTAACCTACAAATACCCACCCAGGCACACACATCCCTCCCCCACATTGACACCCACTCACATTTCCACCCAGAATCATCCCTCATCCACACACATATTCCCCCACCCAACAACACATCTCTCCACCCACCCACCCAGCCATACACAAATCCCCCACCCACACACACATACCCCCACACACATACCCCCACCCACAAACTCATCCCCCAACGCAAACACAATCCTCACATCTAGACACACACATAATGCCTCAAATAATCACTGAAGTTAATGTGAAGAAACTCCCATACTTTACACACACCTACACTGACGATTATCGTGAGCATTCTCACAAACAATTTTTAAAATGGAGAGCAAATTATGCACATACATTGTGCAGCGTAAGAAAATAGTGATGCGATACAATAAGCTTATTCCAAAAATTGACATAAACATGATGGAATAAGCAGCGCATAAATTTTTGTCAGTATGTGTTAGAAAATCAAGTGGCAGTAAAAATGATATGTATGATGAGTATACAGAAAAAAATATGGAATAGCACGTCACATTACATACATACGCTCAACCCTCTCTATCTGTCTTTCTGTTTTTCTTTTTTTCTTTCACACAAACACTAACTCTCTCGTTGTCGCAATCCCCCACCAACACACCCATTCTCCACCCACCAACACACACCCACTCACATATTCTTCACCACCAACCCACACACCCCCAACCACCCAGCCAAACACACACCTCCCACCCACACACACCCTACCACCCACATATACCCCCAAACACATCCCCCACCCACACACATCTTCCCACACACACACTTACATCACCCACGCATACACTCATCCCTCACACAAATTTATCCACTCACGTACTCATCCCACAACCACTCACACCTACACATCCTCCACCCACCCATCAACACATACATCTCCCATCTACCCACCACACTCACACAGCCAAAACATCCAGTCAAACACACATCCCCCATACTAACATAGATCCTTTACCCACCTGCACATCCCACCTCCCCCATCCAACTACACACAATCACTCATCTCCCCTCCCACACAACACCCCACCCATATACACATCCCCACCCACACATCTGCACATCCCCACCCACACATATGCCCCCACCCACAATCTCCCACCCACGCACACATCCCAGCCGTCAAACACACTTACCACCCACACATACATATCCACCCACACCCCACCCACAGAGACATATGCCCCACCCACAAGCACATCCCCACACCCATCACACACCTATCCCTCAACCTACACACTTTTTCCCACCGCCACACACCCATTCACCCGCACACCCCTCACCCACCCACCCACCCACCCACATACACATTCCACAGCAACACAAGCCCACACCCACCAACACCCACACACTTTCACTCCAATATCCTCTACCCACACACACATCCCTCACCCATCACACATCTCCCACTCACAGTCCCTCCACACATACATCCCCCACATACACACACACACACACACACACATCGTCAGATCTAGACACTTACATGATGCCTCACATAATCACTGAAACTAGTATGAACAAACTCCCGCACTTTACACAACATACACTGACAATTGTCGTCAGAATTCTCGCAAAAATTTTAAACAAATTGATAAAAATTGTACATATACATTGTGTAACGTAGAAATTAGTGAAGCAATTCAACTCTCACATTTTTATTATGCACACACAAACTCTCTCTCTCTCTCTCTCTCTCTCTCTCTCTCTCTCTCTCTCTCTCTCTCTCTCTCTCTCTCTTTCTTTCGTTCTTTCTCTCTCTCTCTCTCTCTCTCTCTCTCTCTCTCTCTCTCTCTCTCTCTCTCTCTCGTTCACTCTCTCTCAATCACTCTACAGTAATGTGCATGTGTTCGTATTATAAATGATTATACAAACTGGCATACAAAATGTTAATATGAAAGATGAGAATACTCAAAACAATATGGAAATCACAGGGCCCACCCAAAACACATCCCCACGCACACACACACACACACACATACACACACACACACACACACACACACACGCGCGCGCGCGCGCGCAACCCTCACACACTCATATCTCCCCACCCACACACACATACCCAAATGGAATAATTGTTAAAATTAAAACAGTATGTTATACATTGTGTAGCGAAGAAAGGTTATGCAATTCAATAAAGAATATAATTTCTGGACTTGACATAAACATGATGAAATACTAAGTGCTTATCCATCCATCCTGTGCCATGCCGGTAAGCGTGGGCGGTCATGTTTTGCCATCTCACTCGATCACCAGAGTCGTGGAACAGCTTAGTGTTTCTGTCTCGACCATGCCACGAGGCCAACCATCCAGATATTTGCTTCTAGGTCTTCCCCTTGGTCTGTTCTTCTCGACCTTGCCAGTTGTCACCTAGTTCTCCAATTCATTTCTTCTCATAACATGCCCAAAAAATTTTGACTGTCTGCGTCTAATGTCTCTAATCAGTTTACGATCTTCATTTGTTTCTTGAAGGATTTGTTCATTGGTCTTTCTGGCTGTCCATTTCCAAAGCCATCAGATGTTTTTCAGCTTGACTGCTCATTGTCCACGCTTCACATCCATATAAAAGTACAGGTTCTATGTAGCATCTCAACACTCTTTTTCTCGTTTCAATTGATATCGTTTTATTGGTCAGTCTGTTTTTCATCTTGCTAAAGGCTAATTTCGCCATGGCGATCCTTGTTCTAATCTCTTCATGGCATCTCCCATCAGATGTTATGACTGTTCCGAGATAATTGTACCTGTTCACTTGTTGAAGAATATTCCCATTTACTTGTATATTACATTGTGGTATTTCGTTCTTCCTATTGACGACCATAATCTGTGTCTTTTTACAATTTAATTCTAACCCTCGTTGTTCTCTGTGTGTAACAACCGCATCTATTAAATGTTGCAGATCCTGTTGATTGTCTGCAATCAAGACTGTATCATCTGCATATCTAATGTTATTGATGTATCGTCCCCCAATGTTGATTCCTTCCAAATCTTCAATATTTCTGAAAATACTTTCACTGTATCACACCTCTCTTAATAGGCTGATATTGGCCTACTTCATTATCAACTCTTATGGCTGCTTGTTGCTTCCAATATATGTTTTTTACAAGTCTAAGATCTTTTCCATCAATTTGTAGATCTTCAAGCATCCTCATCATGTCGACATGTCTCACTTTATCGAAAGCCTTTGTGTAGTCAATGAAGCAAAGGTGTAGATCTTTGTTTACTTCTATAGATCGTTCGATTACGGTTCTCAGTATAATACACAGCATTTACTGTACCCTTTCCTTCTACAAACCCACATTGTTCTTCTCCTATTTCAGGTTGTATTTTCCTCCTAATTCTTTGCATGATAATTCTTAGCAAAATCTTCGTGATGTGACTCATTATACTAATTGTTCGATGTTGATCACATTCCAAGGCTCCTGATTTCTTTGGTATTGCAATAAATACAGAATTACATAATTCATGAGGTATATTTCTAGTTTCATATGTTGTATTAAGCATACTGGTAACTTTATCTATTCCATATTCTTCTAAAGCATTAATCATTTCTGTTGTGACGCTGTCTGAACCGGGGGTCTTGCCAGATTTCATATGGTTAAGAGCATTCTGAACCTCCATCTTCAAAATTGCTGGTCCTTCATTATTATTTTGAACATCGTAGTGTTCGTCTCTGTTGTCGTCATAAAGGTTTTTCACGTAATCTGACCAACATGTAAGATCTGATCTTTTTCTATTATGACTCTTCCATCTTTTGTCTTTAGGCAGCCTGCTGATGTACGTGTTCTTTGATTAGTAAGCTCCTGGATTATTTTGTGCATTAGTTTCGCATTTTTACTGTTGTGTTGTTTTTCAATTTCTCCGCAATTTTTCTCAAGCCATGTTTCTTTTTCCTCCCTACATAAGGTTCTGACTTTTCTGTGAATTTCTTCATATTTGGCAGAATTATTTTTGTTCTGTCTTCTTGTTTCCATTAGTTGTAAAATTTCTTCAGTCATCCATGTCTTACGGCCCACTTTCTTTAATTTTGGAATATTTTTTTTCTGCTGCACAACTGATTGAATTCTTCAGCATTTCCCATTGATCATCTACATCTTGAAATAGGATCTCTAGATCAGACAATAAATCAAATTTGTTCTTTACTTCTATGTTAAAATTATCTTGTATTTCTTTGTCAGTTTTCAATTTGCACAAGTCATATTTAGGGTTTCCTGCTATATACTTGACTTACTTTAACTTTACCCTCAGTGTGCATGTAATTAATCTGTGATCACTGTAACAGTCTGCATTTGGAACTGTTTTTACGACTGTTAACGCATTTCGAAACCTTCTGTTAATTAGGATGTAATCTATCTGGTTTTTAATCCTGCTGTCTGGACTCCTTCATGTCCATAATCGTCTAGGATGCTGCTTAAACCAGGTGTTTTCTACAACCATTTCTTATTCTTTTGCCCATTCTACAAGTCTGTATCCTCTTTCATTTCTCTCTCCCAAACCATGGTTGCCTACACTGCACCCATAGTCTTGCTTTCCTATTTTTGCGTTGAAATCACCCGTTATGATATTTATTTCTGATTTTTTGCAGTTCTTCAAAGCAGACTCCATGTCATTATAAAATTCCTCTATACTTTCTTCTCTGCATTCACTTGTTGGGGCATATACTTGAATGATATTTATTTTAAAAGGTCTTCCGTTTAATTTTACTAACAGAACTGTGTCTGTTACAGCTCGATATCCTTTGAGAGAAATTGATGTTTGCTTATCTAATATAATGGCTACACCTCTTTGCTGTTCTTCTCCCACAGAGTAAATAATCTTATAATCCTCTCCTGTCCTTATCCCTGCCCCTTGCCATCTCGTTTCCGATATTCTTAATATGTTAATCTTCTCTCTCTCCATTTCTTGTTTGATGTTTTCCAATTTTCCATCTGCATTCATTGTTCTAACATTCCAAGTCCCTACTTTCAATGATATTAATCTTTTGCACCTAGTAGCCTGTTGACGGTCTGGAGTCACTTGGTGCACATGACTTTCCCTACCGGGCGAGGCTGCTCCTATGGAGCATCCATTTACGCCGTTTCTCTGATTATCGATGAGTCCACACAACATGATTTTCTTGGCATCTATAAAGAAGGTAGTTTGCCATTGCTTTCCTTCCCAGCAGTGACCATACTGGTCAGTGACCGTAGCCATTGTCTCCTAAAAAAAGAGATCCTCTGCCTACCGTCGTGAAGGTGGAGACCATAACCTACAACTATCTGTCGGCTGCTCTCCATCTTCATCCACCACTTGAACCCATGGCTTCACGTAACCCTGATCGGGGGGGGGGGGGCTAAACGGGTACTCCACCTTGCCCAAGAGTGTCACGTAGGCTAGCGGAGGGAAGGAGGCGCCTTACTTCTCTTTTGATAGAGGATACCCCTCTATATATATCTATATATATGCTACCCCCAAGTAGCATATGGTAGTGCATATAGTACATATTAAATTCAAGTGGCAGTAAAAATGATAATATGAATGATGAGAATACAGAAGAAGTATCGAATAGCATATATCTCTTTATTTTTTCTTTCACGCACACTAAACTAACTCTCTCATTGTTTCTCTCACTCTCTCTCTCTCTCTCTCTGTCTCTCTCTCTGTCTCTCTCATTATTTCACTCTATCTCACTCTCTCCTACTCACCTCTCACACACACATACACACACACTCTCTCTCTATCTCTCTCTCTGTCTCTCTCTCTCATTATTTCACTCTCTCTCTCACTCTCTCCTACTCTCCTCTCACACACACATACACACACTCTCTCTCTCTCTCTCTCTCTCTCTCTCTCTCTCTCTCTCTCTCGCTCTTTTTGTCTCATACTTGCTCTCTCACTCACTTACTCTTTTACATCCTCTCTTACTCACTCACGCACTTTCACTCTCTGTCACAGACACACACAAACTTATAGTGAAAACAGATACCACTAGGTGACTTATGGAGGCATATAGTCGGTATGGAGTAAGTATTGAAAGAGATTTCGGTTGAATGTGTAGGGACTCATGGGAGTTTCAAGATCTGTCAGAAGGTCATTCCATAAGTGGGCACCAGAATCCGCAAAGCAAGTTTTGTATAAGTCCAATCTAGGTTTTGGGACATATAATAAATTTAAGCGCTTGCTGTTCATTGCATGAGATTGAATCAACGGTTGGAGATACTCTGGGGATTTGTAAATAATACGTTATTCACTAATTTGGCTTTGTTAAAAAGGAAACGTTTTCGAATTGGTAGAAGCCTTAGATGACTATATAATTTATCACTTTTGGCGTGTTTTGTGTTAGAAACTAGACGCATAGCCTGCTTTTGAAGAGAAAAAAGTCGTTTCATATTGTATTTTGGGCAACCATCCCAGACTGTGGAACAATAATCGAGATGAGATTGAATTTAGGATGTATAGAATAACTTTCGCGTGCTTTCGTCCATGAAGTGCTGAATTTTAGCAAGTTAGTAAACATTATGTGCTATTTTCTTGATAAGGACGTGGACATGGGAGCTCCAATTTAAATGTCTATCAATTAAAAGACCTAATGACTTATGTTCATTTACATTAACTATAGGTAACTTGCCTATGTGGAGTTCGAACGCTGCCCCAGTTATAGCTAGTGTCTGAAGTTTTTGTTTGGTCGTTATTAGCATGGATTTGGTTTTGTCAATGTTAATTTGCATTCGGTTTTAGCTGTGTGTCAAAATACATTTTCAGAAAGGAAAAAAGAACTAATGTTAATACGGAAATTCTTCGCTGAACAGTTTTGTGAGAATTCCAAGTTAACTATTAATTTTTTAAGGTGTGAGTAAAAATTATGGAAATAATTTCTTAATTTGTTTCTAGACAGTTTGTTCAAAAAATGGAATATTTTTGAGGTCGCTCTTTTTCTTTCTTTTTTTTTGTTGGTTACACGCTCTCATTGTCATACGTGCCTTGCCGATAAGCGTGGGCGGTCATGTCACCAAAGTCGTGTGTCAGCTCTGTGTTCTTGTCCTGACCATGTCATGTGGCAAATCCATCAAAATGTTTACCCTTTGTGTTCGTTTTGTTCTTTTCCTCATAAATCTTGTCGGTCGTCACTAATTTTTATGGTTCATGTCTTCTCATAACTAGCATTAAAAATTGTGTCTGTCTACGTTTAATTTCCCTGTCAATTTTCGGTTTTCGTTTGTTTCATTGGTGTTTTTTTTTTTCTATCTGTCCATATCATTCTTTGCTTGTTGCTCAAAAAATGTTATTACGACAGTATGATGATAATTATGCCATGGACAGATAGAAAAATCAATGAGGAAACCTTACAAGAATCTGTAACTTGATTAACAAACTAGACAAAGACAGTCAATAATTTTGGGTACAATGACCCATATTCCAATAGTAAATCACGTGATTTGATGTTTTAAATTCATGGGTGTATGACATGAGAGCGTGTTTTATGATGTAAACAATGAGATTGCTCTACATCAAAAGTATGAAAATGATAACACGCTTATCTAAAGAAAGTTGACTTAAAAACAGATCTCACATTGAGACTGCTTATTTTCAGCAAGAACAGGATCCATACAAGTGCATGTGTGTTCGAACGAACGAACAAATTTTATTTTCGAATGGTTAAGATATGGACACCCAGGCCCTTCTAACATTATGTCCTTCTTTAACTCTCTTTCATACATTATTTCATCCGCACATTATCTGAGGCTTACTGAGAACAACAACAATATAAAAGATATGCTTTATAAAGGCATGGGGAAAATGCAAAAATCACTACTACATGACTCACTAACATTAATGAATGTTATGGCAATTGTTATTAGCTATCGGGAACATACTGCTCTATCAAAATGGGACTGGCTGTGTTAAACTAGAGAGAGATAGTGAGAGAAATAACGAAAGAGATACCTAGAGAGAGATAGCGAGAGAAGTAACGAACGCACGAACTTTATTGTTAATGGGTCACAAATTGGGCATGCAGGTCCGTCTTATATTCAACCCTTCCAATCACTCATCTTTCGTACATCAATCAACTATTTTGCATGTTGTATTCACACAGGAATGACAGTTGTAAACATAAACAGTGCATATTATCTTGTTATGAAACAGGTAAGTAGCCTGACACAAATAAATACGGACATGCATAAACACATACATACTGCATACATACTTTAAGCAAACTCTCACAATTATGCACCCACTCAATAGCACACATATACACACTCCCCCGCATACACATATGCTCACTCACATAAGGACAGCTGCCCGTTTTGAGTAAGGGGTGTGTTGTACGTATTGTGTATTGTATACATTTTTTGGCTGTTTGTGATTCCTGGGCAAGTTTACATTCAGTAGTTTGCCATTGCTTTCTAATCGACTTACACCCATACTATTTCATTTTTTAAAAAACACAGCTGTGTTTCGAACGCGATATGTGGGATTACAAACTGCGTCCGTAACCTCTTCCCTACAGAGACGGCTTGTGCTGAGTCATCATCATCATCATCAACTTCCACTTCTGCCGTCAAGCGTCGTGAGGAGGATTAATTTGCGTTCCAGCGCCCGGTGGGCGGCACTGGATAGTGTCATTCCGTGTGGTTGTACAATGTCTCTGATGTCGTCAATCCATTTTCTTCTTGGACGTCCTCGTGGTCTCGTCGCAGATTATCTTTGATGTAATGCCAGTGATGGTAGTTGCTGATGTTGCATTCTAACGACATGGCCAAACCACTTGATCTTCTGTCTTTCAATAAATGTGACACAAGGTGTTGATCCCACAGTCTGTCTGATAGCACCATTTCTTACTCGGTCTCGGATAGTTAAGTTGGCAGCTCTCCTCAAGCATCTCATTTCGCAGGTGTTGATTTTGCGAAGGTGTAATTTGGATAAAGTCCAGGTTTTATATTGGTAGCATAGGGTTGGTGTGAATATGCTGTTTATTATCTGTCGTTTTGCGAACATGGGTATGTTTGGATGTTTCAGTAAGGGTGATAGTTGATATGTAAGTGCACTAGTTTTTTGACATCTGATTTCAATTTCTCTGTCCAATCTGCCATCTTCTGTGATCATACTACCAAGGTATTTGAATTCTTTAACTTGTTTCAGAGTTGTGTTATTTATCTGTATACTTAGTGGGCCTGGCGATCTGCTAACTTGCATTACTTCGGTTTTGGCTGTGTTTATACTCATATTGTATCTGCTGCAGGTTGAACTCAGGTTAGTAATATGATTTTGTAATCTGCCCTCATCACTGTAAAACAGGCACTGATCGTCTACAAATAGAAGTTCATTTATTCCCTGTGGCTCAGTTGTTTCATCTGGAGTAAAGAGTTCTAAATTTTCTGAATCTGTTCTGTCGAGACTTGCTTCTTTGGAAATTCTGTCCATGTAGATATTGAATAGCAGGGGAGAGAGCACACATCCCTGCCTCACTCCTGTATTGACTGTGAACATATCTGATATACCTTCTTGTGTTCTTACTGCACTTTGGCTTGAGTGGTACATGGCTATGATGATTTCTAGCAGTTGCCCTGCTAAGTTGCTCTGTGCTGAGTGCTGAGCTGAAATAACCGAACAGGATTGTGTGGTTTTAGTATCTCATTCATTCATCATGTGCCATGCCGATAAGCGTGGGAGGTCATGATTCGCCATCTCACTCGATCACAAGTCGTAGATCAGCTCAGTGTTCTTGTCTCGACCATACCACGTGGCAAAAACCATCCAGGTATTTACTTCTCAGCCTTACCCTTGTTCTCTTCCTCTCGACCTTGCCAGATGTCATTAAGTTCTCAAATTTATTTCTTCTCATTACGTGACTAAAATATTTTTACTGTCTAAGTCTAATTTCTCTAATCGCCATGGCGATTCTTGTTTTAATCTCTTCAATGCATCTCTCATAAGATATTATCACCACTCCGAGATAATTGTATCGATTCACTTGTTTGAGAATATTACATTTACTTGTATATTACATGGTGGCTATGTTATTCTTCTTTGTGACGACCATAATCTATGACTTCTTACAATTTAATGCTAACCCTAGTTGATCACTGTGTGCAACAACAGTATCTACTAAATGTTGCAAATCCTGCTCATTGTCTGCAGTCAATACTGTATCATCCGCATATCTAATGTTATTGATGTTGCGTCCCCCATTGATGATATCTTTCATATCTTCTACATTTTCTTCTACATCTGTGCAATTTTCAACTTCCGCTGGATTTGTCACGTGCACAATTTGCACACTGCACCTATGTTTAGCCCTTATCCTCGAAGGGAAGGCTATCTATCTGATCGCATTGCCCAAGACATCAGGCTGGTGATCTGACGTCCTTTGAGCCCAGTGGTTAATGGAAACACTGCCAGGTATATGCAGGAATTGAACCCCGCATCCTGAACCCCCGTCTGAGCCTAGTGTGTACAGTATCAACTTCTCAACCACGCCTTCCCCCTTCCTCCTCCCCCAACCAATGCGTTACTCATTCCTCATCCCTTGTGTGAGCACACAGTCTCAACTTATTGATCACACTGAATGAATCACTCAGTATGTAAGCATATGGTTACGAGTAGTTTTAGCGAAGTAAAAACCGACCGGTGAGATATTGACCGCGTCGCCTGTCGAGTGCTGGTTGATCTATACAAATATGGGGTTATCACAATATACCCAACACGCTCTCAGACGAGTGAAGGGTGCCATACCTTTGTTTACAAACAGACAAAAGACTTATGTCGTAATTTACATGCTTGAGTCCTTTTTCTATCAATACTACACAGCTGTGTGTTCTTGTAGGTGATTTTTAAAAAAAAAACATTTTTCTATGCAGGAACGTGATAGAGCCATCACATCCTGTTTCTCTGTTAGAGGACGACGAACGCAGGCATGGAACTCTCGTCTGATCGCGCTTATGACTCTATCAGCGTAGGCCCCTAGCAACTACATAAGCGCGCCCAATGGCTAGATGACAGTTCTTGCTAATTATGACACCTTGTTCATGGGCGAGGATATTGCCGTGAGTTGAAGTACACTATAGTGCGTTCACAAATGTTTACCCCCGTATAAAAATAATAACTCGGTAACCAACCGAGGGAAGATATCGATATTTCTCATATAACCTTATCATTATGTGCACCCAACAAAATAATTTTTGGTCTGGAGATTATACAGCAGATCTCAATGTTTATTGGTATGCGGTATAGAATTTACTGGGCAGAAATAAGGTGCATATTATTAAATGTATTGCACTTTCACTCGAAAACGTCAGTGCTCAGTAATGAATATTCTCCGTGGTGCATGGGAATCTCCGTATGAGAAGCACATCACATAGTGAAGCTGAAGTGTCACCCGAACTGACGTGCATTATTGTAAAACAAGTTTTTTAGTGTGCATTCAATACACTTTCGACAAAATAACAAAGAAATGTTGCCGTTTTCCAAATTTTCAGTTGCCTTTGGATCTATGAACGACATATTCCTTGAGTGGGAGTAAATATAAAAATATAAGACAGCAAGAAAAATTCCAACAAAACTAAACGTCAATGAGAGCAAATACTTCTGAACGCACTATTATCTCTTTCACTGGTTTATTGCCAAACAAGACATAATCTTGGACCAAACATGGTACACAATCAAATAAACAAGTATTATATTGGGAATCTCCATTCACTGAGTATTACAATTGGGAAGATGACTGGCACTTTGTTGTCTTGACAGACGATAGTTTGTACAAATGAGGTTATACCTCTCCATAGCACAACGCCTGGGCTGCATTTAGAGACCATGTGTTGCCCATGCAGCATGATTCCCCTCTCTGCCTGCCTAGTTTACTCCAGAGGAAAGATAATACCAATACGTCTGGATCAAGAATATGCCGGATTAGCAAAGCAATGCTCTAACTGTCCGCATATCGTAGCTTCTATCCTAGACCAGCTGACGACCAAGTATTAGGGCCTGGTCTCCACTGCTATGATATTTAGTCTTTAGGTTGCATTTCCTCGGACTAGGGTAGAGCTTGTACCCTCACAATTGCACTCCTCCAACCGAAGCCTTTGGCACAATGTGGGGTGTCGGGTTTGGTGAGCTCCGCCCAACATTCGGCGCTAACAGAAAGCAGCAGGTAGTATTGTCTACTGTCATAGGAGAGCTCAGACATATCTAACGAAGACCTGACACAGAATCCGGAAGATACTTCAAAACAAAGCAAACAACACTATGACTCTAGTATGGCGATATATCGTTCTGTCCAAAAGGGTGGTCATATTTGGCGATATATTATCCTTCGAACTAAATCAGGTAAAGAGCTTCTGTTTTCATTTGGAGAGGTATGTTCAAATCTCGGTGTGGTCTCTATAGCTTTGAATGCCTAAATAGTACATGTCCTCTGATAGCAACTCCATCACTGCTATAATGTAGGTTTTTGGCTCAACGCAAACTTAATTTCGCATCTGATTTCGTGTGTGGAGCAAGTGAGCAATATCGTCAGCCAAGTCCAGATCACCAAGCTGTTTTGTCAGAGTTCAATATATGCTATTTGGGGTCGTTTTTTATACGCTAAGGCAGTGGTTCTCAACCTTTTTTGGCCCGTTCCCCCCTTCACCATATTTTCAGAACGCTATTTCCCCCCCTCCCCCCCCCCCTCCAACTTTCCAAAATTGTCAGCCTCAAAAGGTGCATTAAAAATAACATGCCTATAATAGTGAAAATACTTAATTTCTTCCATAGTTGTACATAACCTTCACGTGTAAAGATACATTTTATAGTGTAGTTTTCTACAGTTAATAGCAAATGAATATGCTGATGGAAATTAAAACTTAAATAGAAGCATTTTTACATTCGCATTATTTTATTAAAACGCCACATTAATCATACTACAATAAACAAACAGTTTAAACGTCAAAGAATTGTAGCTTAATATACGATACCAGGATGCCAGAAATTTGTGCTTCATCAAACAAAACGCTCATTACAAAACCTGGATATTGTAGATTCGTAATTTAAATGAAAATTGTAATCAATGAGAACACTGTGATTGTTTTTCCCGCAGCAATTCTGAAATACGCGGAGGAGTGCTTGAAAGGGCACAACGGAGATCGTTTTCAACATCTAATCTGTTGCGTCGTTTCGTTTTAATTTCTATCAGAGCTGAAAAGCCTGACTCACAAAGATATGTTGCCGCAAATGGAAGCAATGCATGGATTGCTGTTTCTGCCATTTTGGGTATGAACCGCACATTAAAGGCCAAAATTCCGTGATTGGTTTCTCACTGAATACATCCCTTGTCCCCGAATCATTTTTCAGCTCCAGAAATTCATCTTGACAATCATCAGAAACTTTTTCAACTGATAATTTGAATTGGTTTCGCACCAAATCCAGCTCATCATCACTAAGTTCAGGAAAATATCGCTCAAATTCATTTTCTAGCGCTGTCAAATGCTGCTCAATTTCATTTTTTGCAAATTGTGGAAGTACTTGGTCTTTACCATCAACAACGAGAACGGATGACAGCTTCTCAAACATTGCAACATTTGTCATATTGACCTTTCTTTTCCAGTTTTCCAGCTTGCTCATAAAAGCTCTCAAGGCATCCACAAATTGTATGATATTTGTATTCCTTCCTTGCATCTGAAGATTGAGTTTATTCAACTGCTCAAAAATATCAACTACATAGGCAAGGCGCATGATCCATTCCTCATCATCCAGCCAGGCAAAAAAGTCCATCTTACCCTGAACGTCAAAAAAATTGAGCTCGTCTCTCAGCTCATATACTCGCACAGTTACATTTCCTCTTGACAGTCATCGAACATTTGTGTGGAAAAGAAGCAAATGGTGGCCTGCACCCATGTCAACGCATAACTGCTTAAAAAGCCGTGAGTTGAGAGCTCCTCCTTTGATAAAATTCACTATCTGAACGGTTTGATCCAAAACCTTCCCCAAAGGAGCTGGAAGTGTTTTGGAGGCCAGTGCTTGATGATGGATCATGCAATGAATGCCTTTCACTTATGGGGCACGTTTCTTCACACTAACTAGAAATCCTGATTTGGTCCCCAACATAGCTGGTGCTCCATCTGTACAGCACCCACACATATTATCCCATAAAAGATTTTCTGATTCAAGGAAAGATGAAACCTTTTCCAAAATATCAGAGGCCATGGTAGTTGTTTCAAGAGGAGAACAAAAAAGAAGTTCTTCTTTAAATGATCCTGAATGCACATACCTTGCAAACACTATCAACTGAGAACACGATGCCACATCAGTCGATTCATCAATTTGAATTGAATAGAGCCCAAATGCTGCAGACTTGATCTCTTGCACAACTTGATCCTTGATGTCATTGGCCATATCGCTGATCCTCCTTTGAACAGTGTCGTTTGGTAGTGAAACCGCTGCAAGTTTTTTCTCTGATTCATTTCCCAACACAATTTCCACCATCTTGAGACAACAAGGTTTGATCAGAGATTCCCCGATTGTATGTGGTTTTTTTCTGCTTCGCTATCTCCAGTGCTACGACATCGGAAGCTTCAGTAACCTTTTGGTTTGTTTCTTGGAATACCCCTGTTAAATCCAGTCTCATCCTTTTGACGGCATTCCCAAGACGTTCAAAATAGGTTTTGTCCTTGTCCTTGTATTGAGGATGAACATTCAACAAATGATTCCTCAACTGTGTCGGTTTCATAGAATCATTTGACAAACTTTTACTACAAATAACACACTGAGGTCGTTCTTCTCCGTTGATGACATTTGTGAATCCATAATTCAAATAAGACAGGTCATACTTTCATTTCTTAACACTCATCATGGGCTTCAGATTCTATAAATATAAAACGATAAAGTCAAGATCAACACACATAAACACCCACAGATGTGTACACACACCTACACGCACATATATACGTGTGTATGTACACACACACACACACACACACACAATTATATTGCATATCCTTTTTTACAGTACATCGCTGTCAACACCAGCATTTTACTGCTGTTGTTGATGTCTGGGCAAGTTTTACGTTCAGTAGTTTGTCATTGATATCTAAACGACCGGCTCCAATACCAACACGCTAAAACCCCAGCATGATGTGGTCTGCTGTTAAATCGGTCACCGCTGGCAAGCCTTTAGGCCACGGAGACGGTGGTGTATATATATATATATATATATATATATATATATATATATATATATATATATATATATATATATATATATATATATATATATATATATATATGTATATACTCATACAAACACATGCACACTCATATATATATATATATATGCCAGTCTCCCTGATGAAGGAGTTAAGGACGCTGTTCGTAATTCCGTATACCCAGGTACGAAACACAATGATTATTGGATCAAGTTATGTGAGTCCATTCAAATCGCAAGTGATAAGGGAGACATAAGAAGCATGTATGAAGGAATAAAGAAAGCCTGCGGTCCAGTGATCAAAAGAAGTGCACCATTGAAAACCTTGACTGGAGAAATCATCACTGATAAGAAACAGCAGATGGACAGATGGGTAGAGCACTATTTGGAGCTTTACTCAAGTGAGACCAAACTAGCGGATGATGCCCTCAACGCCATAGAGGCTCTACCAACTCTTGACCACCTGGACACACTTCCCACCATAACAGAAGTTAAGTGTGCTATAAATGAACTTGCATCTGGCAAGGCTCCAGGTAAGGATGGGATTCCAATAGAGGTTATCAGGAGTGGGCAAGACACACTCACTATACAGATCCACCAGCTAATAGAGCTATGCTGGCGTGAAGGACAAGTCCCACAGGATTTCAAAGATTCAAGCATCATAACACTGTACAAGAACAAGGGCGATCGGAGCGACTGCAACAACTATAGGGGTATCTCACTTCTGTGTATTGTTGGAAAAGTATTTGCCAGAATTGTTCTGCGCAGACTTCAAGTCCTAGGAGATCAAGTCTACCCCGAATCACAGTGTGGTTTTCGACAGAACCGGTCTACCACTGATATGATATTCTCATTGCGACAAATGCAAGAAAAATGCCGTGAACAGAATCAACCACTGTTTATTGCCTTCATCGACCTCACAAAGGCATTTGATTTGGTCAGTCGTGAGGGTCTGTTCAAGGCACTAAAGAAGATTGGCTGCCCACCAACTCTTCTGTCCATTGTGGAATCGTTCCACACAGGCATGAAGGGTATAATCAAGTTTGATGGTGCAACTTCTGAAGAATTTGAAATCAAGAGTGGAGTTAAGCAAGGTTGTGTACTAGCTCCCACCCTCTTTGGAATATACTTTTCACTTCTACTGAAATATGCATTTCATGATCAGGATGGTGGTATATACATTCACTCACGCTCAGATGGCGGCCTCTACAATGCTCAGAGATTGAAGGGTAAGACCAAAATTAGGAGGGTACTGATCAGAGAGTTGCTTTTTGCAGATGATGCTGCAGTTACGACCCACTCTGAGGAAGAATTGCAATGTCTACTATCTGCATTCTCCAATGCTTGTTCTGAATTTGGTTTAACAATTAGCAAAAAGAAGACACAGATTATGTCACAAGGTGCACATGGGGTACCATCAATCTTTATTGACGACGCCGAACTAGAGATAGTAGACCATTTTACATATCTAGGATCAGTGGTAAATAGCAAATTATCCCTAGATCAGGAAATCAACATCCGGATTGGTAAGGCAGCAACAACAATGAACAGGTTAAGAAAAAGAGTCTGGGAGAACAGGAAGCTTACTGCCAAAACAAAAGTCCTTGTCTATCAAGCCTGTGTCCTTAGTACTCTTCTCTATGGCAGTGAAACCTGGACAACTTACTCACACCAAGAGAACAATTTAAACAGCTTTCATATGCGGTGTCTGCGAAGAATTCTTGGTATTAAGTGGCAAGACAAAATCACAAATACTGAAGTATTGGAAAGATCAGGTTGTGTGACAGTTTATTCCATGCTCAGTCTTCGTAGACTTAGATGGATAGGACATCTTAGGAGGATGGATGATGGTAGAATACCAAAGGATATCTTTTTTGGTGAATTACAGATGGGTAAGAGATCTCAGGGTCGGCCTCTACTACGATACAAAGATGTGTGTAAGCGGGACATGATTGATACAGGCATTGATAATGCACATTGGGAGCAAGTCGCCGCTGAACGTGTTGCATGGAGGGCAAATATCAGAAATGGAATAAAGTCAAAGGAGAAAATTATTGCAGAAAAGTCACACACCAAGCGTTTGAGACGTAAGATGGTGCATGATGGTGGAAATGACCACGTGTTCACATGCACCCACTGTGAACGGACATTTACAGCGCAAATTGGCCTTATCAGTCACACTCGCTACCGCCATAGTTAAAAGTTATTATGCCTTTTTAAAGCACAAACTATCGTCTGTCAAGACGGCAAGGTGCCAATGATGATGATGATGATGATGATGATATATGTATATACTCATACAAACACATGCACACTCATATATATATATATATATGCCAGTCTCCCTGATGAAGGAGTTAAGGACGCTGTTCGTAATTCCGTATACCCAGGTACGAAACACAGCTGCGCGTGATTCGCCAGCGGATCGCGTTGCATCAGTTTCTTATGGAAAAGTATGTGAGCCGGACGTTCAGAAAGCAATAGCAAACCACTGAACATAAAACTTGCCAAGACATCAACAGCAGCTGTAAAATGCTGGTGTTGACTGCAATGCCCTGTAAATAGGCACAATACCCTGTAAAATATATATATATATATTTCTACGAGTCAACTTACGTCTTAAAAAGACAGTCTCCTTACCTCCGCAAAAATAATAATTTGAAAAGCTGAGACGTGTAGATTCGTAAACAATGAAGGGATCTCGGTAATCGGTTTCTGTTTTATTGCGATCTTGAAATAATAGGGAAATTTAACATGATGCGTACTCTAAACCTCATTAAAACAGAGAAGCAATAACAAAAAAACGTAAGTTACCGCAAATAAAATCTCTGGTAAAATACGGCAACCTAAATCATAGAGGCTAGGTAGAAGGAAAAGAACCGTATATTATGGAAGGAAAACAATATCAAGTAATCGGTTCTTGTATTAACGCGATCTTGAAATAATCGGGGAATTTAACGTCACGAGTACGCTTAATATCCCGATCATGTTTTGTGTGGTCCTGAAGCCAGTTTGACAATGTCTTCATTCCCCCCCCCCCCTGAAAACCCTCAAATTCCCCCGGGGGGGGGGGGGGAATTCCCCACCGGTTGAGAACCACTGCGCTAAGGGGATGGATTCGATTCTATGGTCGTAAAAATGAAACCCTAACCTTCACAGTTCGCGGCGACTGCTGAAACCATGCGACCCTTAATTCGTCAATCTCTAAACCTCCGTGTCCTACACAGCAAGGTACTATAGGCAGTAGATGATAGTTTGACAGTTAATACTGTCTTCATCATCTAGCAGAACAATACAGATGACAGAAGAATTCCCGTGACACTCTTGTTATTATCTCCAATGTATCTGTTAGTTTTCTCCGATGAAGAACTTATTTCATATACTCATACATCTTGACGAGTCAGATTTTAGTCAGATATATCCGAGCTACCGTATAACAGTAGATAGTACTTCCTGCTTTCTGTTAGCGCCGAATATTGGCCAACGCTCACAAAATTCAATACCCCACATTGCGCCAACGACTTCGGGTGGGGGAATGCAATTGGAAGGGTACAAGCCTTACCCTAGTGCGAGGAAATGCAACATAAAGACCAAATATCATGGGTAGACCAGGCCCTAATTCTTGGTCTACAACTTGCCTTGGATGGAAGCTCCGATAGTCAGACAGTTACAGAATTGGTTTGCTGATCCGGCTGCTTCTGCAAATTGTCTTGTTCCAGACGTATTGGCGTTACGTTTTATCTGGAGTAAACTAGGCAGACCGAGAGAAGTATCATGCTGCATGGGCAACACGTAATCTCTAAATACTGCCCAGACTTTGTGTTACAGAGAGGTGTATCTCCATTTGACAAACTATCGTCTATCATTGCCCAGGGTGCCATTAAATTATATTGTTTATTCATTACATTATATTGTTTAAACATTTTCTTAAACAGTAAAACGTAAAGGACCTCTTTCCCGCCATGACACATTCTCAGTACATGCCACTAGTCCCATGTTTACACCGATCTGCACGCGATGGGTGATATGGTTATTACTCGGCTTTTACTTCCCATAAAATCCCCCGGTACACATGGCAGGCTAGTACAACCCTGGAATCCAGTCCGTGAACATCATCCCCGTCTTGCTGGAGATGCGAACACATGGACACTAGGCCGACAGACCAGCGCCTGCAGACATAGTTGGATGTTTATTATATTTCTGGTTTTTATTCATTATTTGCCGGCCTCCCTGGTCTAGATGTTACATGACTTTCTCCGTGATCTCGTATACTCTCGTAAGTAACGTAACATTGCGCGAGAATCGGTAGCGGTTCTCTCCGCGTCGGTAACTTACGGGGTATGTGAGCCGGTCGTTCAGAAAGCAATGGTAACCTACTGAGCGTAATCTTGCCCATAAATCAACAATCAGCTGAAAGATGCTGATGTTGACAGCGATGTCCTGTAAATGATATGCGGAAAAGAAGAAAAAAGAAAAAAAAAAAAAATTCATTATTTCATAAAATGATCTTATTTTTATTGAGTTGAGTTGAGCTGAGCTAAGAACAGGACATCGGTGCACTCAACAAATTCCCATACCCGCTTCGTCCCATCGTTCAACAGCCAGCGAAGAGTCGTACTACTATTCGTTCCCACCGCTATCTAATTTAACGTTCTTCCGGTCTTCCCTCCCATCTTTGAGATTCTTCCAGAACCCCTGACGAGTCCCCGCAATATCATTTTGTCCACATACGAGTTCTCTTTCTGTTCCCCCGTTTTCTCCACCTAGTCCCACAGGCCCTCGACCACCTCTCCCTTGTCTATATGTAATCTGAATAACGAAGACACAAACAATAGATTGCACGATTTATTGCCTGGCATATTTCGCTGCATCTCGTCAGGTACATACTGCAGAAATCACACACCTTACGTGAATTAACTAGATAAATCCTTCAAACTTAAATATACACATGTTCGCACAGTAATGTCGATTGTCTACCACGGTAATTTTAAACTGACTAACATGTCTTTCTGCTTACACAAGGACGGCTTACGAAGGTTGATTAGTATAGCTTCAGCAAACTTTAACAATCGACTACTTTGTGTGTTGAACAACACACGGAAGGCACTGTCTCTTTCAACCACGTGACCACTCTCGAGCACATGTCTCCCGACCGATGAAGCCAGACTTTTCCGGTGTGTCGGCCTGCCTAGGCTACCATATTCTGTGTGTAGTATCTTGTCCAACCAATTCGGAATATGTTCCGAAACCCTGCAATGTAACTGTCGCTCAGTTCTGCCTATGTAGATGGCCTCGCATCTGCATGTAAATTGGTAAATACAATTTGATTTGGCGTACAAAGCTACAGGTTCTTTTACTGCCGAGCCTGGGATCGGTGTGTTTCTGTACCTGATGACTAGAGCTGCAGCACAGAAAGTTCGCTCGACTGCTGTGGTGAGACGGTCCCTCAGACGTTGCATTACGTCATCTCCTCGGAAGGTTAGCTGGATGAATACTTTGAGTTTTGGGACTGTAGTTACTTCTGATTTCGGTTTGGGCTTTATAAATCCTGTGGAGTACCCATTCAGGTTTAAGGCATTCTTCGGAGTTTTAAATTCCTCTGACAGTGTATCCTGGGTGCATATCTTCCTAGCACGGTCAAACAGGGTCCGTACTAAGCCCCGTTTGTACTGGGCAGGTGCGAAGCTCTGAAAATTTAAGTATTGGCCAGTCAATGTTTCTTTTCGGTACACCGATCTTTGAATTGTGCCATCTGCTCTACGTCTCATTAGGATATCTAGAAACGGCAACGCTTCGTTGTGTTCGTGTTCCATAGATAAAGAGATGTTTATATGTGTCTCGTTCATTGTGGCCTGGAACGACGTTGCTTGTAGCTCGTCTGTGGTGATAATTAGTATATTTGTTTATTGCTCACTGGATTTAGGAGGCCTGGTGTTCCTTGCCAGTGAGAAGTCCTGATCGTTCGGGTCCCATCGATTGACGGACGTCGGTCGCGGCGATTGGGCAATCTTGAGCATAGCCTACGATGGGTAGCGTTGTGATGTTCTGTTGTGATAATTTGGTGTGTCCAGTGTGTGTCGCGTGGTTACACACCCGCTTCACACGCGTGATCCGGGACTTTTCCGGATCCGGTCATGGATATGCACTACTGACGAGCTCAAATGAGGGCGAAACTCGAGTATAGTGTTTCCATATTGACGTGGATAGGCCTTAGGTTCATACCAGAATGCGATCGGCGTTGCCAGTAGTGGGTTGTGCTCAATATTTAAATTAGTATATCGTCCACGTAACGACGGTAAAAGGCCAAGTTATTGATTTCTGAGGATCTCTTTTCTTCTAAGTGTGCCATGAAGATGTCCGCTAGAATAGGTCCAAGTGGGCTCCCCATGGCCACTCCGTCAATTTGGCGATATGACTTGTTTATATATGTAATCTAACACAAAGATGTGCATTACCTGCCAGCCTATCAGCCTGCTCACACTCCCGCATGGTCAGGGCAAAATATCAACACAATTCTCCCAATATGTGACCTCTGAAGCGAGGTGAGCCATTCTACACGAAACATTTCTTTCTCTATCTTTGTTAGCATACTCATTGAGTCCATAATGAATGCAATGTGTTTTTCAGTGGTCCACTCTAACCATCGCAAAGCCGCTGCTACTGCTTCCACCTCCATTCTCACATTGGAGGTCGTAGTCGCATATGCCAGACTCTCATGTTTCAAGCATCGTCTATTAGCCTTCGCGATGAAACCCCACCTTAAACGTTTGTTTCTCACCACTGACACATCGGTGTAGATCATTATGTCACTTCGATGTGTGTTGCTCTGAATCAGTTGTTGCACATCAAACTTTGTGTGGCCCGCTGCCCTTTCTCTGCACTCGCGATCCAATGTTACCATTGCGTTGTGCCAGTCCGACATGTCTTCCGGTACTTTAACCCAGTGCTTCCCAAAGTGGTGGTCCGCGGACCGGTGGCGGTCCGCGAGCCCTTCTTTGCCGGTCCGCAACGTGAGTTGAAAAAAAAATAAAGTAAGAAAAAAGTTAAATATGTTCTCCTTTGAGGAATGTTTAGAACTTTTTAAAAATAAGATTGTCCTTTTCTCAAAACATGATATCGGCACCGTTTTTATGGTGATTTAATTTTAAAATAAATTGAGCTTGCAGCCGTATAGCCCAAAGAGTATTTGTTTTTCAGGAGAAGCGAATCATTGGTTCAATGGGAAAGTTAAAAATAGTAATCAGCGACATTTGTTTGTTGACGACGTGCGTTTCTTTTGTTTCCTATGTGACGAAAAGTGAGAAAGATGCACATTATAATTTGCTGATTGGCATAAGATGCAGAACATACGTGATTTTCGTTGTACGATTGTAATGCGTTTTGCCATCGTCTGAGCGAGTGAAGGTGTTGGATACATCTGCAAAGTATTTTTCATTGCAGCTGGACAAAAGCACGGACGTTGCCAACTAAGCGATTCTGATGGAGTATGTGAGATATCAATACAAAGACAACTTGAAAGAAGAGTATTTCTTTTTCGTAAATGAGCATTATTAAGACAAAATACAGAAACAGACTGGAAATTTGTTCTCCTTTGCCGGTAGCGCTGTCTATAATCGAGCCACGACTTGATAAGCTTGTAAATAATAAACAGGCCCATGCCTCGCATTAAATATTTTCTGTTAGCAACCGATCATTAAATTATTTTTATTACAACATACTGTAATTTAGTCAACTTGTTTAAAATATGATATGGTATCGTTTTCCAAGATATATTTTACTTTTATTTTATATTCGTATTCATTACTGTCGGTGAATATGAGTATATACACCTTTACAAGAAGACCTCCATGTAGTTTTGACATTTGAAAAATATTTTGATTTATAAATCTCTAGAACAAACTTTTTACTCATAAAAATGGAACCACCATTAAATAAATCACCGTCATCTAATAATATTATGGAGCAGTATTTAGTGCACCGGGACAACACCCACAATTACGTTTAATTTTATATTTATATTAAAATTTATATTGCGATCACATAAAATTCCAGATTACAAGGAGAACAAATTAAACTACACCGGTCCCTGGTGTAAAAAGAAAATTTTTTGTCGGTCCACGAAAGTGAAAAGTTTGGGAAGCACTGCTTTAACCCACTCTTTTTCACGATTGATGGTCCCTAGATCACACACCTGGTGTATAGATATTTTTGCCTGTGCTATCCAGGACCTGCTTCGCCTTAGTCTATAACCCTTCTATTTTGATTATTGAACGCTCTTTTCATTCCGTCTAATGTCATTTTTATTTTATTGAATCCATGTTACTGCCTTCATTGTACACACATATGCCATGTGCCCGCTTTAAATAATATACATTACTATTTAACTCTTAATTGTTTATTTATTTTATATTCACATTCGATTTCATCCGATGTTGTGACCTAGTCACAGGAAACACGTCACACAATTCCCTGACACATCTTGTCGAGAGTTCGACATCAAACAGCAGACTGCCTAGCGTTGATGTCCTTATTATGGGCGTCAATTGTTCAGAAAGCTACTGAACGCAAATATTGCAAATAATGCTCGGGTTTGTTACCACGTTCTGTACAAGGACACTCAACTAACATTCCATTTAAATAATTTAACGCTGCGGCTTCGCTTCCGTTCTCTTTATGTGTATTATCTGGTTGTTGACGTTTCATGTTCACTCGAAGAAGACTTATGTGGAAACGTTCGGTTGTGTGTTATGTAAGGTATAACTAGTTTCACAGATAAAGACTGGTGATACCAACAGACAACTAGCTGCCAGGTAAATATATCTACAATATGCATTCCTTCTCCCGGAAAAATAACACTGCACACTCGAAAAATAATACTTAATTATTATATTTTAGTTCCTGTCATTTCAGGTGTCGCGTTTATTATATTTTCGAGCCGTCTTTCTCCGCCTGTGTCTAATTTAAGAATAAGAAAATGACCCCCTTCAGAGCTGTCCATGTTATCGCCCCTCCACCCTCCCTCATACCTCCAACCCACCACCACTCCCACCCCTCTCACCACCACCACAACACTATAACTAACACAGAAGATGAACAGTTACTAGAAAACTATAATTATACTTGGTATCCATCAATGTTGTTGTTCTTGTGTCAACTAATCCAACTGCACCCGGTCCGATGCCAATGTGTTATACATGCAATTATCCACCAATGAAAATAAATGCTTACGCTCTATTATTACGAAGAACTAAGGCATACATTTGGGAGCGATGTTATAGTCCTGTAAAATTGTGTGTACTATTAAACTGTCCATGCTTATTCTGAATAAATAATAACAATGACGCTTGCCTTTGTCGATTCTTTTCTAAGATTTTCATTGCAAGCGGTAAACTATTTTAAATGATCATATATTCCTTTTAAAAGCTGGTTGACTTTTAGTTTGATTGTAAAAGTTCCTTCATTTTGGTATAAGCAAATAACATTGGCTTATGATCACAGTTCTGCAAACGAACTTGTATCAATTCTCACTTTACTATGGCTTATCCATATGTTACTATCTTTGCTGTCAACCATTCCGACCACGTTCTTGGTTGTAATTACGATGGAGATATTCTAAGTTGTTTTGACATGCATGTTTTCCTTGCCTGCAACTATGTCTTCCTCGGCAGCATTATAGGGATTTTTGGTGTGTGCGCCAACGTTATAAACAGCATCGTCTTTTTCAGGCAAGGCTTCACAAATACTGTAAACATTAGTTTCTTTGGTATGGCTATTTCTGATCTGTGCTGTCTCGTGACACTGCTATGGGCTTGCGCGTGCATGAATCCGTTCATCCTTTCAGCGGGGATATCGTTTTATCCCGAAGATTTGATGTATCTCCCAGGAGGATGGCCGCATGTTATATTTGGACGAATCACAAGTTACATCACCGTATTTATCACCGCTGAAAGATGTATCTCTATAGTAGCTCCCCTGAAAGTGAAACAAATCATAACACCCAGGAGAACTATTATTGTGATCGGTCTTATTTACATGACAAATATTATGACGGTTGTCCCGGAATATGCAGGGCTCTATCTTGCATTCACGTTTATCCCAGAAAGAAATGCAACTTATCTGATAATGCTCTCTACAAGTTCCAGGTCTCAGCTACTTATAATTGTGCATATATTATTATCCATAACTGGCATATCATCCTTTGTGGGTGTGGTAGTATGGACCACTATTTTGACAATAAAACTCCAACAAAGCTCGAAATGGCGCCAACAGGCAATCAATGATCTAGAGGGAACAATGTCCAGCCGCGACAAGAAGACAGTCAAGATGGTTGCCATAATTGCCGCCGTTCTAATCGTCTGCTACATACCGAGTACCGTTATTTCCATGGCAACGTTTGTTAAATATGAGTTAACGATTAAAGGCAGATACAGAAACTTGGGCATATCCTTGTGGTCAGTGGCCTTCGTGTTCCAGTCAGTCAACTCCAGCATCAACATCTTCCTCTACTACAGAATGAGCTCCAACTACAGGCAGACATTTGATGAGATTTTTCGTACAAGTAAACCGGCGCTGTAGAGAATGGGTTACGGATGCAATTCGTAATCCTGGAAATCGCTTTATAATCATAGTGTCAGCGATTACTAAACTAAGGAGTTTACGTGATCTCCAGTTTGTTAGCTAGTTGAGTTTTCGCTCACACTGGCTTTGTGGTGGGTGAGGGTTCGCCTCTCTGACACTACCAAAATAGGCAAGAAAACGTGGGGAAAATGTCTCTTTTTGGCTGAATAGAGATAATGTCCATGGATACTCGAGCACAGTGCTGTAAATGGTTCGTAAAGAGGTAAAAGTAGATGGTCTTGGTATCCCTCAAGAAAGTTGGAAAGGAGAGATTAGATGCTTAGATTTACGTCTCTTAATTGACTATTAGGCAGCGCAGGATTCCTCTCTGACAATCTCCCCTCCCTGGTTAATATAACGAGTCCCCATCAAGTACTTATGTAACAGGTACACATACACAATTACATACACTTGGAACATATTAAGACAGAACTATTAGTTACACAAACAACCTCATTTTTTATTTCCTATCTAGTTAAATCAAGATGGTTTGCGGTAAGATGATTGTGAACTGGTGATTTCGGGATATAAGACAATAACATATACTAGTTAGTGATGTGAAATGATAGTCGTATGCAATGATATAAATAATAATATAATTTTACATCAACATGTACGATAAAATTAATTAATTAAATGTTTGCATATCTATTACAGGACATTGCTCTCAACATCAGCATCTTTCAGCTGATTGTTGATTTCTTGGCAAGATTACCCTCAGTAGTTTGCCATTTACGATAAAATACATGACATAAAATGTTACTTGTGACAGGATTTCAAGTCTCAGAATGAGATTTCACCTTGGGTCAGCTGAGATAGTGTTCTTTGCAAATGCAAGTCTCTTCTCTACCAGGTTTCTCCTCATCGTCACAAAACAGGATCGTGTCACCTATCGCTCTGTTTTAGAGCTGATTCTTCCAGAAGACAATCTAATGGAGAATTCTTCTTCTTCTTATCTTAAACCATTACCCCTACCCCTTTCAACCTCAAGGAGAAGTTATAGTAGGGCCAATCACCGGCTCAGAATGGTAGCCCTGTGACTAGACAGCGACCAAAGCCGCTGCCCTTGGTTTTACCCTCAGTCTTATGAATCCGATGGTGATTATTGTCCATATGTGGTAATGGTCCCGAGCCCTAGTATTTATTCACAGGCCTGATTATCTCCCTTCACATCCGATTCTAGAAGGCGGAGCGGCTCCTCACCTACTCCAAGATACCTACAACCTTGGCAGTGGTGACATCGGAGGGCAGCGAAATGCCGATCACAGTATAAATCAACAAGAGAATGCAGCAACCAGAGAGATTCATCCCAAGAATCACTCAATATTCCACATGTCAGAAGGCTGGCCACAGCAGAGCAACGTGTCGCAGTAAGACGGAAATCTCCCGATACTGCGCCGATCATCACGCCTTCAAGGAGTGTCCGCTGGCTAAGCTGGACACGGACTTCCGAGCACCCAACAACAAAAGACAGTGCGCCAACTGCCCGGGCAAACATGGAGCAAGATACCTGGGCTGTCCGTACCTGCAAAGACACAGAGACGTCTTAAAGATCGCCATCACCACAAAGACACCATACAACGAAGCAATGCGGAGGTGTGAGACAGCAATATGCATCTCACAAGCCGAGAAAGAGCAACTGCAAAGGAGGATTGAGGAGCTAAAGAAGTAAATCAAGCTACTGCAAACATCGACACCAACCAGCGACAATGGGAAACTTCTTGCCGAAATAAAGGAGATCCAGCGGGACATCAAACAAGAGGTGGAGAATATGAGGCAGATGACAAAGATAAATGAAGAGATTCTGCGTGACATCAAAGCGGTAAGAGAAATTCTAACAATTGAAAGGGAGCCAACCCAAAACAAACCAGCACAAGAAACAGAAAAGCACACAGAGAAACCGCAAGATGACATCCAACAAGAGACCGAGCCAGACCCGCTAGACAAAGCCAACAACACAGCCACGACAATATCCCGCCAGACATCCGAATGTTACCAAGACAAGCACCCTGAGGACGACACGGAGAGGTGGCCTACCTTGGAGGAGCTACGAGAGTCGGCAAGGATTGAGAAACTCAGACACCAGGAATTCAAAAGGTGCTGGAGTGAAAGAGAAAAGAAGAAACCAAAAAATCTCAGGAGACCGGTAGAATACCCAACTAGACACTTGGAACAGGATACCGACTACTCGTACTACATAGAAGACGGAGACAGAAAACCATGGCTGAGCGCGGAGGAAAAAATCGAATGGCAACAGAAGCTAAAACCCGAAGATGAAAAAGGCACAAGGGGGAAAATAGAAACGTCGAAAAGCTCCTACAGAAAATACACAAAAAAGGAGACTAAAAGACCTAATAAAAAGTCCTTATAAGGACTGCAGCCAGTCAAGCCAGACGAGCCAGGAGCCTGCACCATCAAGGAAAGCCACAAGAACAGACGAGCACAAAGGATAGCCGCCGACCGATACCCCAGCTGACGTCACAGACACAAACCAACATAATCAGTCCGAGATAGGACTCACGAGACAAGAGTTAGGGTGAATGAACCCACAAAATCCACGGACCTCAACAATAACCGACGCTGAGGAAGCAGATTGAACGAGGCCGAATTAGGAAGTTTTGTTTTGAAAATTGGAATTGGAATTGGAATCTCCCTTCTCCATTGGTCAAACTTTCAACTTCTAATCTGCGTTTAGCACATGGGTGCGAGGTATCCTTAACCAGCAGAAGTTTGTCAGTTCACACAGCAGTCCTGTTGACAGTCGTCCCTTGGTCTCGCATTCTACTGCGACACGTTAACCGGGGAATATGTGTTGGCATTTTGTTTGATGCCAAAAACTCTCAAGTTATTACCCCCTATAGTAGTGGTTCTCAACCGGTGGGGAACTCCCCCTCCCCAGGGGGGGGGGGGGGATTTTTAGGGTTTCCAGGGGGGGGGGGAATTAAGATTATTTTAGGATCGCGTTAATACAAGAACCGATTACTTAATATTGTTTTTCCCTTCATACTTTATGGTTCTGTACGTCTCACCCTTCTGAAATTCATTTTATAACGTAAGTAGACCCGCAAATCACGTTTTATGTAGACGTCTAGACTTGTTTTAGCATGTGCTATTAAATTTAGCTTCCATTATTACGTATACTGTGTAAAAAGGGGGGTTAGGGTGGAAATACGAAAAGGGGGGGGGGGGGTGACGTACTGAAAATATGGTGGAGTGGAGGCACGGGCCAAAAAAGGTTGAAAACCACTGCCCTATAGCATCTTTCGCTGGTGGACGGGTGCCCCGTATATGCCGTCAAATTTGAGATTTTGGTTCATGTAGAATCCAGGCGGTGGTCTCCTTGTTCTACTAGCGCAATTTTGCGTCATAGATATTTAAACTGTGAGCAGTATAGTTGTATTTGTCTATCTTCTCATTCCTCCTTTATTCCATCTTCGTTGTAGAATGGGAGATTCATTCTGATGTTATTCGAAGTGTTTCATCACACACAGCTGCGGGCGATTTGGCAGCAGACCGCTCCGCGAAGATTTTTATACAATGGTATGAGTGCCGATAGTTCAGAAATTGATGGCAAACTACTGAATGTAACTTTGCCAGGTATTCACAAACAGCCAAAAGACACCAACGCATGACGGTCTTCTTCTAAGCTGTGTTTCGAGCGCTGTATTCGGAATTACAAATTACGTTCGTGAGCCCTTCCTAGAGTTGCTCAGATAGTTGTAGCAATGTGTGTTTGTTGTCTGTGTGCTGACAAAGATTTTGACCGCTAAGTACATTTTGTCACTTGTGATCACGTTCCTGTAAAGCTGCATGATTCTACTTCTCGCTTTTCTCTGTGATTCATTAAAGATAAACATTTCGTTGATCTCAGAACACATTACCAATTGCAGGTCATTCTGGATGCGGCATCCGCCAACGCACAAATACCGAGGCTCAAAGAGAAATGTAGGATGTCGCCACTCAAGACCTTCATGGACGAAACGACTATCCTGACACCAGAGGAGAGTCATGCACACCGCATGCTCCAAAGGCTTGATCAACTGATCGACTGGTGCAGGAAGAGATTCAAACCCAAGAGGTCAAAAAGCATGTCTATCGTGAAGGGCAAAGTGGACCTCTAATCATCTATGACGTAGGCATGAGCACGGTAGAGGCGTTAGAGAAAAAGGTCAGCAAAGCCACAAGGAAATGGCTGGGAGTGCCACCATGTCACCACGTAACGTTGTACTCAAAGAAATCCAAACTCGTACTCCTGTTCAAATCTGTTGTTGAGGAATACAGAGTTTAGTTTAGTTTAGTTTAGTTTAGTTTAGTTTAGTCGACAGATCAGAATAACGGCACATGGAAGTAACCCATAAGTGCTCCGTTCTACTCCTAACTCAAGCCTGAGTCCGGAGATTCACAACTCAGAGCACGAACTCCGTAGCACCGGCGAGGATCCTGAAATACTTTGGGTAGATTTCTAAATTGAAATTTTGCCCGGACAGCGCCGTTAGGCTACTCTTTTTTGATTTCCAACTGCCAAGGGATTTTTTACGTGCGCAACAATACGCACGGGCGTCCGATCTTACTACCCAGAGACCAGGGGAAATTATGTTATTAGAAGTCCACGTGAAAAAGTCCCGGCCCTCACCGGGGCGCAAAGTTCGCTCCAGCTAAAGGAAGTGATGGGACAACAGACAATGCTTTGGCTACCGAAGCGACACGCAATGGGTAGTCAAAGGCGTCGGCCAATCAGCGCAGAGACATGGTAGTCAAGTAGGTTCGCAAAGACGATGACGAGAAGAGAGTGCAGAAAGCGACGCAGCAGTCGCAGCAAGGGCAGTGGGTGTCATGGGTGGGAACTCAGCAGATGCCCCTATCGTGGAACGATATATGGCGCTTGCTGCCATTGAGCATAAGATCCTTTACCCCACCTCCTGCCATCAGTTGTTAACCTGGTAAGAGGGGGTTTATCCGAAGACCCAACATGTCGCCCGTGTAGCAACACGCAGACAATGAGGGCTCAGACCGTAGATCACGTACTGTCTGCGTGCAGAGTGGCCTTTTGGCAAGTCCGATTCACGTGGCGCCACAAACTTCTCACCGAACTGGCAGCCATAGTGTGTGTATATAGCAAAACTCCAGACAAAGAAGGGGACTGTTCTTAAAACCGGGTGGATACGCTTCGTAAAAGCTGAACAAACATCGAACAGCAAAGTAGGCTGCCCTGACAGCCTGCCAGATCATGGGGAAACATTTCCTCCAACACACAAGGGGAGGAGCTCGAGACTGCACTTGAAACCATTGACCTGGTTTGTATCAACAGTGGCTGTGTAACCAGAATAGCAAGCCTTCCAGGTGATGAGGACAGTGCTATTGATCTGGCGCTGGTTTCTCCTGCACTCACTACAGTGTGTAGATGGGGTATCCTAGGGTACCATGGCAGGGACCACCACCCTTGCAGCATATTGGTGGAGAAAGGCAGAACCAGGCAGCACAAGTCAACGGTCAAGACTTTCCAGTATGACAGTATAGGGCAAGATATAGTGAGTAAAATAAGGCACGACAAGCGCAGAAAGTTTAAGGGCAGGAAAAAAAGCTGGAAGCAGCCACCCTGATGGAATTTTGAAGTGGAGAAGGCTTGGATGGATAAGCGTAGTGCTATAAGGAAATAGCAAAACGCCAAGAAGAACAGAGCTGTCCATCTTAGTCCCTGCATGTACTTAGAAAGAGAGAGGGTACCGTCCCAAAAGAGAAACCTGGACCAATGCAGCAGTTTTTCACCATGATGTTTATGAAGGTTTCCATTCAGGCATTGAAACCTTTGCTGCAGCTATTGACCTGGAGGACGCGTACAACAGAGTACGATTGGATTTTCTAATGCTTCAGCTTCTTGAACTCAAGATAAGTCCTTTCCTCCTTAGTTGGATTGCTACAGCCCTCTCTTCCAACGGAAAGTAGTTTTTAGATGTAGCAGTTGGAACCAACAACAATATATCCTGGCCTACCACAGGGATCACCATTATCTCCGGTGCTGTTCAACGCCTACACTGTGAGATTCACCAGCGAGCAGATCACTGGACCGGGGAGGACATTGTCATATGCCGACGATGTTTTAGTGTATCGTCAGGGTAATGATAGAGATCAGGTTGCTGTGGAACTGCAAACCGAACTCAAACGCATAAGTTCTTGGTGTGTTGAAGATGGGACAATGATCAACCCAACAAAGGCAACAGTGACATGATTATCTTTGAATAATCATATTGTCAACACGCCAACACCAACTGTTAATCTGTGTTCAGAGAGTGTGGAAAGAACGCAGGCAATGAATTATCTGGGGATACGTTTTGATCGAAGCCTTGCTTATAATGAGCATATATACCAGGTGATAACAAAGGCCAAGCGGGGTTTGGCTGCGAAGCGGGTGATGGCGGCAGAAAACTGTGACCAGCGCCATCTATGTCTCCTATACGAGGGGCTGGCCATGTCTGTTTTGGAGGATGCGATGGCGATCCTGACTCTCAGCCGTAAACAGATAGAAAGGATGGAAAGAATACACAACGAAGCTATGAGCATTATTCTTGGATGTACAAGAGATACAGCATGCTGGGCTATGCGCTACCTTCTTGATTTTCCAACCATTGAAGACCGACTACAAATTTGCAGAGCATGTGCCTATCTCAGAGTGAACGCAAACGCACAACATCCACTGCATTGTGAAATTAGCAAGGTGAAGGGCAGCAGGTTAAAAAGAGGAAGGTCTTGGATGGGTCAAGCGGAAGACATTCTTCAACAGGTGTGTACAAGCGTTGATTTTCGAGAATTCGTTAGACGGTAATGCTGTCATTTACACAGATGGGTCGGTAGTCCGACATGTGAGAAGTTCATGGGCCTTTACGGCGCGGACCAGAGGGAGAATTGTGAAGGAGGACTCTGGTGCTTTTGTTGAGACCACTAGTAGCCTGACTATGGTAGTCATGGCAATAAGTAAAGCAATAACATGGCTCGAGACACAGACTGTCAGGAACCCAATATCAACTAACCCAATATATAACTCCTGCATGACAGGAGTTAGCGGAGGACAGCTCACGACAGGCGATCAGGACAGGTAGCCCGGTGTTACCGAGTACAGGTCAACTACCAATCAGTTGAAGCCCTGTGGTCATCGTGCCTCGTTACATCGCACGGGCGACACGAACTGTGAGAAGTGAAGATCTGACCGAACATACCGGTGTCAGGCAGACGGGTTAAGGACTTCGAGACGGACGGACAGGGAGGGTTATGCTTGTGTTTCATGATCGCTGTGAGATGGCTGTAATGGGGGATAGCGTGACTGTCTGATAGATTGAGATGTGCTTGAGCTGAGGCAGTGAGAGAGTTATTTTGTATTATTCTATTATAAGATGTATGATGCATGTATATACTGCTGTGATAATGTACGAGTTGCGCATGATTATGAGCGCAACTTCCACGAATGTACCCAATGGAGATAGATTTCGTGAATAACAGGATTTATTTCACGTTGCCGCGTGTAAGAGTGTAATCATTGAATGTGTATGATTGTTTTGCCCCTGTTCTGGAGAGCGAGCCAGATGTTAAGATAAGTGAGTCCATGACACAGACATTCACTAGGGCATGTGTCCTTAGCGATTCAATGAGCATGCTCAAGAGGATAGAGACGGGGTGGATCCCAAATGAGTGGTTGCTGTCTCTGGAGCTGTCTCTGCTGGCAAAGATTAGTTTCATTTTCGCGCCAGGGCATGCAGGAGTACAAAGAAATGAGCGAGCTGACAAGCTCGCAGGTATGGCTAATGTGGAGGGCGGACGCGCCATGGACCAGGCTGACATTCTGAATGCACTACGAGAAGTAAGACTTTTGCGAGAACCAAGTGATGACTACGAATCTACAACCATGGTCAGACTGCAAGAACAGCAAATTAAAATAGGTATGGCCAAACAAGAACACTACGCAGGAAGCCAAAGAAGAGTTGTGTTGAGTTGAGTTGAGTGGAGTTGAGTTGAGAACCGACATCACTGCACTCAGGACATTCCCATACGTGCTCCGTCCCCTCGTTCAACAGCCAGTGAAGAGTCATACTACTAATCGTTCCCACCGCTATCTGATTAAACGTTCTCCTGGTTTTCCCTATCAGTTTTGAGATTCTTCCAGAACCCCTGCCGATCCCCCGCAATCTCATTCTTTCCACATATGGGTTCTCAATCTGTTCCTCCGCCTTCTCCACTTGGTCCCACAAGCGCACAACCACCTCCCGTTTGTCCATAGGCAAACTACCACCAAGAGATGCATTCCCAGCTAGCCTATCAGCCTGTTCATTCCCCCGTCCGTACCCCCGCAAGGTCAGGGCAAAAAACCCATACAATTCTCACAATCTGTGACCTCTGAAGCGACGAGAGCCATTCCACACGAAACATTCCTTTCTCCACCTTACTAAGCATACTCTTTGAATCCGTAATGAATACAACGTGTGTTGCAGTAGTCTCCTCTAGCCAGGAGGACGGAGGGCGGACTCGCCATGGACCTGGCTGACATTCTGAATGCACTGTGACCTGAAGCCAAAGAAGATTGATAAACCAGCACAGAACTGGTGTCGTTAGCCGCTACATGCTGTGGGATTTGCTGAGGAGGGGATCCGAGAACTTATGGACTGAATGGTTCGATGTGCAATGAGGGTGATCTGTCGACTAACTAACTAACTAACTAACTAACTAACTAACTAACTAACTAACTAACTAACTACTAACAGCCTGCCATCCATCCTAGGGGGCGCTGAAGACTGGGAGTTGACAGTAGAACTGCAGGGCCGTGGCATATATCTAGCGGACATCCTAAAGTTTCGGCTGCGACCAGGCATTGTAGTGTGCTCACCGTCGACTCAACAATTAGTATTAATCGAACTGACTGTTCGATATGGGTCAAGAGTAGAGGAGGAGCACATCTATAAGATGGAGAAATACAGTGACATGGTCACAAGCCTGAGACAAGAAGAATATACCGTCAGGCATTTCGACATTGAGGTAGGCGCGAGAAGCCTTGTTACCAACTTTGCACACAACGTAATGAAACAACTAGGTGTAAAGGGACAAGCAAGAACTCGGGCAATTAAAAGACGGCGAGGCAGCGGAGAAAGCCTCGTGCTGGCTATGGAGTAAGCGCAATACGGGGTGGGACAAGGATACTCAGTAAATGGTTCAATTTTGCCTGCAATGTTAGTCACAGTCTCTCAAGAAAAACAACCTCAGTAATACAAAACCTCTCCAGAAGAGTACCAGCTCACAATGAGACCGGAAAAAAAACAGCCACTGCGAAGTCGGCAAGGGAAAATCTCTCTAGATACTCGAGACAGGAGAAAGACGTCTGGGAGTCATGACCAAGACGCGCCCGCCCCTGAGAGTGTCAGGAAAATAAAGTGGCCGAAACATTCGTCGAGGGGGACTGCTTCTGACGATTAGAAGGCTCCTGTCGTGCTTGCTCCCCGGTGGAGTCTTTACCACTGCGAATTGTTGTATTCAGATTGAACCGGTTCAACCTGCAATAAACACTGAACACACCACAACAAACTTGTAAACACAGCTAACACAATAAATGAACAGCTGACAGTCCGTGTGACTAGTTGACTCTGGTTCTCGACTGGCTACGGCACCCAAAGCTTGAACATCCTAAATTCGCAACGTCTTCTACCATTTTGTTTGCTGGACAAACATTCTCTTCTGTAGACTTCTTCTCCAGCTCACTTTGTTTCAGATGACACCCTGGAACACAAAACTAGGACGAAGCTGGCCCACATATACCATTATGTGTCGGCCTTCTGTGGCGAAGATATCACAAACAACCAAACATGCTGGGGTTGACTGCGACGTCATGTAAATGATGTGCAACTAACTAAAGTTATATGCAAATGTTATTATGCCAGAATGCAGAGATGTAGTTACTAAAGATCACAGATTATCCATAGTGTTTGAGTTGTGGTTTTATTAGCAACATTTAGTACCGGTTTACATGTGTTTTGTTGTGTATTTGTGAGTTTATACCAATGTGATGGTGTCATCTGTGTATTTATTTAAATGTCTTTTAATATCCTTGCTTTGTTGATATAGAGAAATATACAAATATAAACGATAACATTTTTTTTTTTTGCTCGCCCGCTTTGAACTTAAGCGTCGTCTATACACATCACTTCTCCTGAACTGAATTTTGCATGTGGATTAGCTTTTCCTATTAACAGTGTCCCTTGCATTCAGGCGAATCCACTCCGACTTCAGAGGTACTTGTACTTAACGTCCCCAAGTCAAGGACGATACGTCAACGTTTTAGTCCAACTGACCGGTGTAGAGGTCGAACCCCTTACCACGGCATCAGATGATTAAGAACACACGTTCTTATCCATTCGGCCATGCTGATCTGCAACGATAATAATAAAATACACGAACAATAATGTGTAGTTTCTAGGATCTAAACACGTATCATCATGTCCCGGTCCGGTCCAGGTCCATTTTGGGAAAAAACAAACTTTTCACCATCTTTCAACTAGCCTCCGTGGCTTCAGTTATATTTGTAGTGGTTCATGGAGAGTTTGTACCTATCATCATTTATCATATATATATATATATATATATACGTATACGTAATAATGTAATAGTGTCTCTCATACAGTTTCGTCTCCTTTACTCTTGCCCCCGATCCCTTCTCTCTCTCTCTTTCTCTCCCCCCCCCCCTCTCTCTCTCTCTCTCTCTCTCTCTCTCTCTCTTTCTCATTCTTTCTCTCCCTCTTCCTTTATTTCTCTCTCTCGTTCTCCTCTCTCTCTCTCTCTCTTTCTCTCTCTTTCTCTCTCTTTATTTCTTTCTTTCTCTCTCTCTCTTTCTTTCTCTTTCTCTTTATTTATTTCTCTCTCTTTCTTTCTCTCTCTCTTTCTTTCTCTCTCTCTCGTTCTTTCTCTTTATTTCTTTCCCTCTCTCTTTATTTCTCTCCTTCTTTCTTTCGCTCTATCTCTTTCTTTCTATCTCTCTCTCCTTCTCTTTCTCTATCCTTTTATCTCGATCTGTAATCAGAACAACCTTATCATAGTCGTACAAGCTCCGTCCTACATCAGCTGCCTTCTTCCCTCAGTCGTCCTGTCCTAAAGATTTTAGTTTTCTGCGGTGTCTCTCTCACATCATGCGGACATGTGGTATGGTACAGCTACTCTTTCAAGCAAGTTGTTTCATCATATTAGAGTGCACATTAGTGTCAAGATATGCCCGCCTAAGCTTCGGTGTGTTTATGTGTGTTTTGAAAAAAGCACATTTATCTATCACTCAGGTGTATAAGTTGCGCTCACCAATTACCACACATGTGGCTTGACTAATGTTGGATACAGCATAACATGTCATTATAAGCATTAATAACAGCAATAGTATAACGTAACATTCACACCGGTGTGGTATAAATATCTTAAACGATTTTAAACCGCTGCATATAACAACATTAGAAAATTCAGATCGGCGTGGTATAAATATCTTCAACAAATAACAACTATTACATATAACAACATAAGAACATTCAGATCGGTGAGGTATAAATATCTTCAACAAATAACAACCATTACATATAACAACATTAAAACATTCACATCGCTGTGGTATAAAATCTTCCACAAATAACAACCATTACATATAACAACATTAGAACATTCAGATCGGTGTGGTATACATATCTTCAACAAGTAACAACCATTACATATAACAACATTAAAACATTGCACATCGGTGTAGTATAAAATATCTTCAACAAATAACAACCATTACATATAACAACAGTAAAATAAAATATGCATCAATAACAACAATAGTATGACATAAAGTTCACTCACAGCCGGTCTCGATGGTGATGGCGTTGCGAACGCGATTCGTATTGCCGCTTACCTGAGTTCGAAACACAGCGGCGACTGATTTGGCAGCAGACCGTGTCGGGCTTCTTCTAACGTGTTGGTATGGGAGCCGGTCGTTCAGAAAGCTATGGTAAACTACTGGACGTAAACACATCCCAGGACATCAATAACGGCAGTAAAATGCTGGTCTTGACTGCAACGTCCTGTAAAGGATATGCAACTTTAAAAAAAGAGTTCACTCTATTTAAAGTCTCTATTTATATATATATCCTAGGTGTGAACGAAGGGAGATGTCAGTATCGTCTTACCTGAAAATTGCATAAAAACTCATGCCAATGCATTCAGCTAGAATCGAACAGCCGGGAGAGGACTTCTCACACTTATTCAGCGTATCATTGAGGTATCTCTGGTATGCAGATTCTACTGGGTGACATAAGTGACTATTTATAAATGTCATTGTAGCCTGCTATCCTCATTCTTTTAGTTAATCAAACTGATGCAACATACACCCATCTTGCGTTGCTAGTTTTTTTTTTTTTTTTTCACGAAGCACCAGGTGCACGATGTTCTCCTCCCTGAGGGCGAGTTGGCTTGGGAGCAGGCACAATGCGGATGTGTGGGACAAATAGAACAACGAATGGAACGTCTCGAAACAGGGTACGAATGCAGGGCAGGAGAAAGATACACAGAGTCATGACTTGGTTGGGCCAGCACCCAGAGGGTGCCATAAAAGTAAACAGCCGAAACATTCTGGGAAGAAGTCCACTTCTGACGAACGGACTGTCGTGCTGTTTCGGCGGCGAAGTTTACTTCACTTCTGGACCAAGGGTTGTCTGACACCTCATAACTGCATTCGCTGACCACGTAAATCACATCTGTAGCAGGTAATCAGTTGTTGGTTGTAGGTCGCCACCAGGTATGTCTGGCACACGAGTAATTCACCCGATAGCGCAGTCCGTTCGTTGGCAATGATCGTTTATGGCTGTTGTAATGTCCGGACTTGCGCTGGAAAACCCATATTGCTCTTGATCACCCACATGTAAACACAGTCAAAGGCTTTACTGTAATCTCACAAATTAATCAGTATCTAACAAGCAAGCAAGTATCTAACAATAGTTACTTTGGTTGCTTTATTGTGTACAATGAAATAGAATCAGGTAGGAATGACATAAAGAAAGCATTTGAAATATCTCAAAAGCTTCTCGCTCCCAAATCACAAAATCGCGCTGCAGGAGAATTACGAAATAATAAAATAAAGAAAGTATTTGTAAAAGTTCTTCTACAAGACACATTTTAAAAAGGTGTCTTAAAATCCCAGGTCTATCGTCTAACTGAACACACAACTGTGGAATATGGACAGAATACCTTTTCGGTCATTCAAGTGGCACCAAACGTCTCTGAAATTCATATTAGCCAATTATAGCACAAATAATAATGCCACTGGGCGGGGGAATGGTACACCATAAGGCAGATGTGGTCAGGGCCCTTTGGGATCGGGTGTATATTGTGGAACAACAGATACACCATCACTGTCTGGAGAGAATACTGTGGCAGGGAGTGATCAGAGGATTTTGCCGATACGCAGTTCTCAGAGAAATGACCAGACGGACACATAATCAGATTGCAACTCATACCATTTGTACTGGACCTCCTCACTGGTTGTTGAAGATGAGGACAGAGCGCGTATGGCAATGTAACGTGTGCTGTGATGTTGGTTCTTGACTCAACTCAACACAATACAAACAAATCACACAAATAACAATCACGATGAACTGTTGTGCCAGGTCTAGTATATGACGAACATTTTGGAATAGACATCAACTACCGCATGGATGGAAAGTTATTCAATCTCAGAAGGCTGAAAGCTAAAACCAAAATTGACAGCGACACCGTCAGAGAGCTGCTGTTTGCTGATGATTGCGCTCTATACGCCAACTCAGAGGCGGACATGCAACATAATGTTTCAGCATTTCTCACATACCTGTTCCAACTTTGGGCTCAATATCAATTTGGAGAAGACTGTAGTTATGCACCAGCCAGCTCCAGGGAATAATCACACTGTGCCGAATATCAAAGTGAATGGTCATAGTCTAAGTGTTGTGGACAAATTCACCTATCTTGGCAGCACTGTGTCACAAGCTGCCACAATTGATGATGAAGTGAATGCAAGAATCTCCAAGACCAGTGCGGCCTTTGGCAGACTGTACAATAATGTACGGGACAGAAATGGAATAAGCCTGCAAACAAAGCTGAAAGTCTACAAAGCAGTTGTTTTATCCACACTGCTATATGCTTGTGAAACCTGGACTGTTTATCAGCGACACGCTAGGAAATTAAACCACTTCCACACAGTCTGCTTTAGGAAGTTACTGAAGATTAAATATCAAGACCAGATCCCAGACACTGAAGTCCTAGAAAGAGCGTCCATGCCCAGTATCCACACTCTACTAATGAAGAATCAGATTCGCTGGGCTGGTCACTTGATTCGCATGCCAGATCACAGGCTCCCTAAACGAATTTTTTTACGGCGATTTGCGTTGTGGTAAACGCTCCCAATGCGGCCAGAGGAAACGCTTTATAGGACACTGAAAATCTCACTGAATGCTTTTGGAATTCATCATGACACCTGGGAGACTGCAGCCAGAGACCGAAATTTGTGGCGTGCATCATTACGCAAGGGTGTAGTCACTTGTGAGGCAACCAGGACTGCAAGAGCTGTGAAGAAAAGACAGAACAGAAAAACCACTGCAGAAAATCCTCCTCCAGAAACGTCAAGCATTCTTTGTCCACATTGTCAAAGAGCATTTCGAGCCAAAATAGGCCTCATTAGCCATCTTAGAACTCACGGCTCCATACTTTCAACCCCACTGGATGAAATGAATGGTCATCATCATTCTTGATGGACAAACAACACAAACATGACGAACATTGAAGAATTGACAGGATTAGTTGGTTCCATTGTGTTATATGTAAATAGTAATGACTCAGGGGATGAAAGTGATTCTGAAAAGTTGACTACACTCCACGAACATCAAGTCGAACGGGCTGAAGCTAGACCAGAGCGGCATGTGCTGAAACGGCTTACAATGAGATTAATTCAGAGCGAAAATTCTGAAAGGGAAACCTCGGAGATCAAGCACCCAAAGCTGCCCATGGCGAACCTCTGTGCCCACAGTATCATGCTGTTGTATATAAATATCCAGTTGTTTTACTGGCATCTTGTCGTCTTGACAGACGATAGTTTGTTACATTGTGCTTTAAAAATGGCATAATAATTATAACCCATTCGGGTACCGATTGTGACTGATTACACAAATTCACCCGATAAAACAAAGATGTTCTATACAAACTTAGAATGAAAAGATAGCTGATGAAGAAATTAAAAATAAAAGAGGTTATTTAAATATTCTGGCCACGTTAAAATACATAACACCCGTGTAAACAGAATACTGGAGTGTAAGGTAAAGCCAAGCGAGCAACAACAAAAATAATAGGTAAACAACAATACAAGTTTGAAGATAACATAAAGATATTGATGAAAGCAGCAGACTGACAGAATGTTTAATCAAGGCGAGAGGCATTGTTGGAGATACATTGCAGTCAACTTCATTGTGGAGACGGCACCTGAATGATTGCATTTTTGCTGCGTGGAAAGTTATTTTAGACATAATAATAAAAACAAAAGGATGCAGAGTGTTAGCATCAGAAATTGTACATTGAAGTGGTGAATTTATATGAAATGTGATGTTAAATAATAGATCGACGCAGGGGTGTTTCCACGCCACTAGGGCCAAGACCTACTAACACGTCCTAGTCGTGCGTCCTGGGCAACAGGTCCCTTCGGAGTCCTGGCCAACGTAGTAGGATCACTGATTCTTCCGAAGTCGGAGAGTATCTGCCTGCACGGCGAGGAACCACTAGTCTGCACACCAATATGCCAGACATGGGACAACGGATACGCACGCAAACCTCAGGTTCTGTATGACATCACACTGATGTTTACAACAAGATGTCTTCATCCGACATACAGGACTTCACGCTGTAGTTGACAGCCAGCGAACGCACGCAAGCAAGCAAATAATAGAAAGCGTGCTATTATGCGAACCGCTGTTATGTTGTGATATCGTGTACAAAGAGCTACTTTGTGTTTAGTAAGCTGATTTGTATTTCACAATGAATTAATCCTAATACAATACCATGTATCAAGATGAGCTTCACATGTAATACGCACATCAGTTTCAAGAAAACATCAAAAAGTGCTTCAAAGCAGATTGCAAACTAGAAGCTGATATAAATAACACACATCATAAAGATATGTTTATAGTTAGGAAACCCCCCACAAGTGGTGTCAGATCCAGTTAGCAAACTGACGACTTCAATAATGTTAAGGATACGGAGGACAACATCGAAAGAGTTGTACAAAGGCGGAAAGATCGATGTGAAATAGTCAAGAAATGAGCCACGATACTTCGCCAATAAAGTATTCAAATCATTATCCTAATATACGGCTTAAAAATGAGCCGTGGAGGCGGGGTTAGAGAGACAAATGATCGTCATCATAATCATGTCCCATGCCGATAAGCGTGGGCGGTCAATTTAGCCATCTTACACAATCACTAGAGTCGTGGATTAGCAGCGTATTCTTCTCTCGACCATGCCACTTAGCCAATCCATCTAGATATTTATTTTTCCGCCTTCCTCTTGTTATTTTTCCCTCAATCTTACCAGTTGTCACCAAATTCTCTAGTTTTGTTTTTTCTTCTCATAACGTGTCCAAAACAAATGTAACTGCCTACATCTAATTTCTCTAATCAGTTTACGGTTTTCAACTGCTTCTTATAGAACTCACCACTTTGTTTTTCTGTCTATCCATGGCATTCTTTGCATTTTCCTCAGAAACCACATTTTTACGGCCACTAGATGTTTTCACTCTTGTTCTCGTTGCATTTGCCATTTTTTATTGGTCAGAATGATTTTTCATCTTGCCCAATTCTACCTTCGCTATAGCTATTCTTGTCTTAATCTTTTCAAGGCACATGCTAGCAGATGTTATGCATGTTCCGAGGTAGTTAAAAATATTTACATTTACCTGTATATCTTCTTCTTCTTCTGGGTTCATCCAGAGTGGGGGGGTTTTTTCATATGCAATTGCGTTGTCAAATTTATTTGCGACCTTAGGTTGACACATCCGACTTCTGCGGGCGTTTGTTGACAGGGTTAGCCTTCCCGGGTGTTTTGAAGGAATTTCATCTCTCACTGTTGTGGTGCCGTCCACATCCCAGCTCGTCAATAAGAACGGCCGAAGACATTCACGGTCAACCCTTAAGGGAAGGCAGGGGCAGACCATGGGCATTCTCCGCTATCCAATGAGGCTTCCAAAATTGCAGAGCCAACACATAGCGTCTGGTACTGGGCTCACCCAAGGAATCCTCACGTCCTGCACTTGGCTGCTTAGCCTCACGTTCGTATATTGAGCCTCCCGTTCACCACAAGTTGTTCCTCTGAAGACCAGCAGGAACACGTATGTAGATGACGTACACACAGCAATCTTTCGCTTCGGGGTTCCACGTAATGGATTCACTAGCTAAGCAATTCCATTTCGTGTAAAAGAGACTTCTTTCAACCTTTGGTAACTCTCACGAGGTAGGCTGCAGATGCTGCCGACTCAGCATCTTACGACCAAGCCCTCCCATCCGGGGGATATTGACTTAGAGGCATTCAGCCATTCCCTCAGCTGAGAGTCGTAGAGACGTTTTTTCCACCTTTGATAACGCTCCAATGTATCCCTGGGACGCTTTTTTTCACCTTAGGTAACGCTCACGATGTGGGCTGCAGAAGCTGCCGGCTCAGTATCTCCATGCAGCAGAGTGAGCGTAACGGTCAGGCCCTCGCAATCCCGGGGATATTGACTTAGAGACGTTCAGCCATATCCCTCAGCTGAGAGCCGTAGAACAAGTGTCTGGTCCAAGAATGCATTGTCACCTTGCAAATGATTCGGACTTTAAATGCAATGGATTTGCTAGCCAAGGTATATTCCATTCTCTTCACTTTGCCAATGGGGTCGCTAGTCGGCATCGTTTATGGTCAGAACTACGACGATATCTGATCGTCTTCGTGCGTCTGATTTTCGTTCTTGATTAATGAAAATTTGCATTACAATTGCTTTCGCAGTAACTCGTCTTGTGACGATCCAAGAATTTCCCATCTAACGCCGCAATACGAATGCACCTGTTTGTCCCTGTTAATCATTACCTCCAGTTCCGGAAACCAACAAACTAGAACCGACCTTTTTTTCCATTATTCCGTGCACCATTATTCAGGCAGCCGATGCCTGCTTTGAACACTAATTGTTTTTCAAAGTAAACGACCCAGCAACCCCAGACGCTCAACAAAGAGTACCCAAGGGAGAGAGCCGACAGGCGGTAGGGTGGGATTTCGGCGCCGCCTGATTTCGGATTTCGACCGCCCGCCTGCACCTGAGATCCAACTACGGGCTTTTTAACTTCAACAACTTTAATATACGTTGTTGGAGCTGGAATTTCTGCGGCTGCTGGCATTAGACTTGCCCTTCAATAGATTATCGTTAAAGGGTTTTAAGTATACTCATTACAATTACGGGCCTCGATAGAGTCCCGTATTGTTATTTTTCGTCACTACCCCCCGTGCCGGGAGTGGGTAGATTACGCGCCTGCTGCCTTCCTTGGATGTGGTAGCCGTTTCTCATGCTCCCTCTCCGGAATCGAACCCTGATTCCCTGTTACCCGTTACAAACATGGTAGGCGTGTCATGTACCATCGATATTTGATAGTTTGAAAGATGCGTCGCCGGCACATCAGGCCATGCAGTCAGCATAAAGTTATCCAGAGTCACCAGTGGGAACGCTGCGCCCCGCGAAGGGCAACGACGATTGGTTATGAAACTAACAAAAGAGAGAGAGAGAGAGAGAGAGAGAGAGAGAGAGAGAGAGAGAGAGAGAGAGAGAGAGAGAGAGAGAGAGACTTTCGAACTTTGTCGAACGGTCGTACAAAAATTGCCCTTTAACCCGCACAAACTTAGATCGCGCTGCGGTCACATTCTCAAAACGTCTGCCTCTCTAACTTGCGTCGGCTGGAAAGTTCCCGATTAGGTGCACCTCACATAGTCATCCCAGACAACGAACGCCAGAAGCGGGACTGATTTTGCGAACCATTCACTACCCGTATATTACATGATGGTATCTTTCTTTCTATTGACAACTATAACCTGTGTCTTCTGACAATGTAATTGTAACCCTAGTTGTTTACTATCTGCAACAATCTCATCTACTAAATGTTGCAGATCCTGTTCATTGTCTGCATCCAATACTGCATCATCCGCACATCTAATGTTATTGATGTTATGTCCCCCAATGGTGACCCCTCTTATACCTCCTCTCTCATACTTTCTAATATTCTAAACATATTTAGTGTATAGGGAAAACAGATGTCTGTCGTACACCTCTCTTAATATGCTACTATGACCTACTTTATTATCAATACTTATGGCAGCTTGTTATTTCCAAAATATATTTTTTACAAGACTAAGGTCTTTCCCATCAATTTGAAGACCTCAAGCATCTTTAAAAATAATCAGTCAATACAAATTACAAATCTGGTGTCGTTAATTGCTACATGCTGGGGGGGGGGGGGGGGGGGGGGAAGAGAGAGAGAGAGAGAGAGGTTACTATGTATGGGATTTGAGCATTGAACTACCATTATCTAAAAAATATGCCTTTCACGAAAAGACCTTTAAATCTTCTCCTCCAGTAATGCTATAACATCCACGCAATAAAATCTCTGGTAAGAATATTCTTCTGGGATTTATGTGATAATTCGAAAGGGAATGGTCAAGGTAACCCATGTTGTCCGTGATGTTTGTGTGACTTGTAATGTTCCTACACCAAGAAATACTCTCTCCAATTCTGAAGCTAACCTGCTTTCTCTCATTTTCTGAGCCAACTCAGCTAGACAACATAAAAGTTGAAAGCTATAGTTACCGACCGGGATTCGAAGGCAACAGTGGCGAGACAGCGATAAAGGCCGTCATGCCTTCCGAGTGTTGGGTGAACCCAGATTCAAGCCACAAGTCAAGACCAACATGAAAGCACCGGCAAACAGACAGCTGTGGAGAATCAGATTAGGCAATTGGAAAGACACAAGAGAAAACCCAAACTGCAGAGTATGCCGAGAAAACAACACCATCGAACACTACTTACTAGTATGCGACAAGTACAATAGAGAGCGAAGGGACCTGAGAGATCACTTTGTCAAAACTGGGAACCCAATGACAATGACGGAGTGCCTGCACATAAACAGCAACCCGGAAACACAAGCGACTGGTCAGACAGTTCTTATGCAGAACAGGGAAGACCGTATAACCTCCCTACACTGTATATATGTATATGTGTATTTGTTTGTATCTGTGCATGTTTATATATGTTGTTTTTAAAAAAAAAAAAAAATTTAAATTACAAAAAAAAAAAAAAAAATGGCGGGGTGAAGGGCAGGAAGGTGGGTTGGATCTTCCGGTAGAGCACCTGAATTAGGAAGACAGGGAGACCTGGTCATCTTGTCTCCACACCACACCCACACGCGATGAAGAAAACCGCCAAAACTCACAAGCGTAAAGGAGTTTGTAACGCTGAAAGGGGGGACAACATGAGACTTGCAATTAAATGCTCCGCCCTTGCCTACATCAAGTCCTTATGAGGACTGGACATGACCAGGACTAGCCCCGATGATAATAACACAAGAAACGACAAGCAGTTAGCAGGGCTAACAGAGAAAAGAAGCCAAAAAACGAGAGAATGCGGGCCCAGTAGGCCCAACCAAGGACCGGTCTTTACCAGGAAAAGCACAAAACAAACATATCCGACGAACAGAGCGGAACCCAAAAAAAACTAGTAGGAATTAGGACTAACAATCCACACAACCACGGCTCTCAACAATAACCACAGCTGATGAAGCAGGTTAGACGAGACCGAATTTGGAATTTTTTTTGGGAAAATTGGAATTGGAATTGGAACCTGTCACATCCAAATGACTCCGGCGCCTCGCTGCAGGAACCAGTGTACTTCGACGCATGAACTACTCAATGTATAGCCTGGCATATATCGCTGTACGTCGTCCAGGTGCATAGAGCAGATAAAACAATTAAATCCTGTCAAACAAATAAAACACGCTGTCATATGTTTCAAAGTCACCACATTAGTTTTAAAGAGACTATCAGATCTGATTCATTCTTTCGTGTATCTTTCACTATCATAGATTGGGAGCCGTGGTAGCGAAGTAGCTGTACGTTCCTTACCGGCACAGTGCTCATGGGTTTGAATCTACATCGGGACGGACATTTAACATTGACCTGGTTTCCCTGGTCGACCCAGCGTAAAATGAGTGCCAAGAATAGATTTCGATTGCATGGGGGTTGATCGTACAGAAAGCAATGGCAAACTACTTAGCGTAAATAACTGGCTTGTAACCCACAAACAGTCAAAGCTTCTGTGTCTGATTGCGGCGTCCTGTAAAGGATGTGCAATTAACTTTACTTAGTCCTATTGTAAGAGAATCAGTTAATGTTGTCTTTTGGGGGTGAGGATTGTATTTGCTAAATATGGTACGATATAGATCTATGCCTTTTTCACAGCTACAACCGTTGATAATGAATCAGTAACAATTGTCATCATCTCATCGACTTTTCTCATCTCATCTGTAGATCCTGTGCTCCTCCTGTACCTTGCGATGTCGAGGCGATGCATAAACAGCGGGAGTGTAGCCCTATATGGGCTCATATATTGAGATTTCCACGACTGTGTAATTCCTTCTGTTCATCGTTTACATGTTTGGCCTCTTCTTCTGGTTCCATTTGGTCTGTACATCGTTGCTTGTCGTGGTATACTGTCAGTTTGTAGCCTAGTTATGTGATCGAACCATTTCACTTGCTGTTGTCAAATGAAATCGAGCGGTGCTATAACCCCCACATTATAATTTATTCTCCCTTTTATAATGCAAAAACTTATTCTCGGCTTATTATATCCTACTTGTTTGTAACCTTAGTGCAAAATCATTTTCTTTGGAACCTCAGTGCATACAGTGATATTATCTTTAATTAAATTGTGTGTGAACCAACAGATTTGTCTATCATTATTTATGGAATTCACTATTTATTTAGAGTAACTGCCAGTTGATCGTCAGTGTATGCTATTATGAAATATCATGGCTTCCTCTTGGGGTAATTTTTACAGCAGCAAATGGGATAATTATCTGGCAGGAACTATGCTAATTGTAGTCCTTGATATGGCCGGGTGGATAAACATTGTACCAGTTGTCCTACTTAGTTGTATAATACCGTGACTTGAATGGCGTTACTGGCACCATAACGCATCTGTAAATACAGTAATTAAGAGTAATTGTTTGTCACTTGATGGTAGACAAATTTCAAAGCTATCCTCATAGAGTGTAAAAATTATAGCGAAGAACAACACGGATATAAAGCACATAGTGAAAGCATGATCGACGATATATCTGGATTTATAATTAAGGTATAGTGGATCCAAACATATAAAGTAACAAACTGGACACAGTGGGTATAGAAACGGTTGCGGACAAAGTGAGTATATATAACTTGGTAAAGTAACAAGTTGTACATAACTGGTATAACAATATTTAATAACTGTTGGAACATTTGGCATTTAAACATTTAAAATAACAACTTGGCTACATAAAATATAGAAACATTTACAGTAACAGCTAGGACAGATTTCGTAATGAAACATATAAATCACAATTGGGACAAATTAGGTTAAAAATATGGACAGATTTTGTATATAAATAATTTAAGTAATTTAATACTTGGTATTAAAACATTTAAAATAATAACTTGCATAGATTACTTATATATGTACGTAAAGAAATAACATCTGATGGCTGCAGAAATGTGGTTTCTGAGGAAAATGCAAAGAATGCCATGGACAGACAGAAAAACCAATGACCAAGTACTACAGGAGACAAATGAAAATCGTAAATTGATTAGAGAAATTAGACGTAGACAGTCAAGATTTTTTGGATATGTTATGAGAAGAAATGGATTAGAGAACTTAGTGACAACTGGCAAGATCGAAGGGAACAGATCAAGAGGAAGGCCGAGAGGAAAATACCTGGATGGCTTGGCCACATGGCATGGACGAGACAGGAACACTGAGCTGATCCACGACACTGGTGACTGAGTGAAATGGCAAGTCATGACCGTCCACGCTTTCCGGCATGACACATGATTGATTGACTGAAATAAATAACTAGATCAGTGTGGGTATCGCAAGAAAGTTTAGTAAAGTAATAACTAAGGCAGTGTGCGTATCGCAAGAAAGTTTAGTAAAGTAATAACAAGAACAGCGTGGATATTGCAAGAGAGTTTAGTAAAGTAATAACTAGGACAGTGTGGGTATTGCAAGAAGTTTAGGTTAGTTTAGTTTAGTCGACGGATCAACATCACGGTACACGGGTGCAACCAATTAGTGTTTCGTTCTACTCCTAACTCAAGCCTGAGTCCGGAAAATCTCAGCGCAGGGCACGAACTCCGTAGCACCGGCGCAGATCCTGAAATACTTTGGGTAAATACTTAACTCCAAATTATGCCGGGGCAGCGCCGTTAGGTTATACTATTTTTTGATTTCCAACTGCCAAGGCATTTTTTTTGGAGTGGGACAGACAAAACTGCAAAAAATAGATTTTTAAGAGCATGCATCTTTCCCATTGCAACATACGCCTGTGAGACCTGGACACTTACTAAACAAGCTGAACAGCTCAGAAATGCCTTTGAATATAAATGTAATAGACGAGTTCTAAGAATATCTTGGGTAAAGAAAAGAACAAATGCATCCATACTTCAAGAGTTGAATATTGAAGAAGGTTGGCTATTAAAGACGATTTAAAAAAAATTGAAATATTTTGGCACTTGAAAGTCACGAAAGTTTGGAGAGAACAATAATGAAGGGGTATATGCCTGGGAAGAGAGGAAGAGGAAGGCCAAAGAGAAGAGGGGTGCAGGATGTGGCGGATGATCTCCAAATGGGTGTATCGGACGCGGGATATCTTGCTTATGATCGAAAGATTTTCCGGAAGGTTGTTATGGGCGCGATGTTCTGCAAAAGACATGTTACTGAATGATGAATGAAGGCATTTTTTTTTTTGTTTACATGCTCAACAATATTCACGAGCGTCCGATCTCACTACCCATTGGCCAGGGGAAATTTTGTTACTTTATTGCAAGAAAGTTTAGTAAAGTAATAACTAGGACAGTGTGGGTATCGCAAGAAAATTTAGTAAAGTAATAACTAGGACAGTGTGGGTATCGCAAGAAAGTTTAGTAAAGTAATGACTAGGACAGTGTGGGTATTGCAAGAAAGTTTAGTAGCGTAATGACTAGGACAGTGTGGGTATTGCAGGAAAGCTTATTAAAGTAATAATTAGGACAGTATGGGTATCGCAAGAAAGTTTAGTAAAATAATAACGAGTACAGTGTGAGTATCGCAAGAAAGTTAAGTAAACTAATAACTAGGACTGCGTGGGTAATGCAAGAAAGATTAGTAAAGTAATGACAAGAACATCGTGGGTATCGCAAGAAAGTTCAGTAAAGGACCCTTAAACACATTAGATATATAGTTCAATATCCATATTTTATCAACTAGTCGGCTCTCGATGGATGATATGATCAGTATCACCCCGGCTACTTCTACTTCCCATTTATGCAATTATGCTGGGACGTCGACTGCAACGTCGAAATGCAACGTCGACTGCGTTAGGGCCACAGCTAAGAAGGGAGAATAAAAAAAAGAAAGGAGTTAAAGCACCTCATACATTCCTCTCGCTGATCAAGAAAGAGATAGGATGAGAAGAAGATTGTTACCAGGTTCGGGCTGACAGAGAATCAAAATATCTCACTTTTTTATCCCAGGCAATCAATTACCACACAGGCAGTTCCAACCACAGCAATTATTCAACCCAAATAACAAACAAGCAACATACTGATTTAAATTGTATTGCCAAAAAAAAAATATACCCTTTCAAAACCAAGATAATTCTGAATAAATCAAAAACCCAAAATTCTATCCATGACTAGGAACCCAAATAGACTCCTGATACAACCATGCTAACTCATAGCAGTTACAGAGATCATTACATTTGTAACATTGGTGATCTTGATCACGTAGAGTGGCATTTGCGCCATTTCTCAGTGGCTTTTGCTAATTTCACGCTTTGGGCTTAGGCACCCTCTGGCTTCAAAATTTGGTTTGAAGAGGACCCTTTTCTTCGCACTCTTTCTCTTAAATACCCCTCGCTATATTCCCTGCCCAGGATTCATTACGCCCTCGCGGGACGACCTCTGGCGATCCCCCATCATCATCCTGTGCTCTGCAGAGGTATGTCCTCTGGAGTGTTGCATCGTTCTTTCCTAGGCGGCTATATATATATATATATATATATATATATATATATATATATATATATATATATATATATATATATATATATATATATATATATATTGTTCATTCTCTCCACTATGAGCCGAAGAACCACAACGCGAAATGTACAAACTTAACATAACGCTTAGTTAGTTTTCATTTACTCTATTATACTCACGTAATCACAAATCCACACGTGTTCACAATTATACAACATCTCTATTATCACATATCTAAATTCCTAAGCGGCACTGTGTCAGGCCATTTCCAACGTTCATAACATGGTGTCCGAACTCAACGACAACCACTGCTTGACTGCCCTGTCACCCTCGCGAATCTAGCCCATTCGCTTCGGCAACGACTCGGCGTGCCTATCGTGGCTCAAATCCACGCTTGTCACGTACTTCAACATGACTATGCTTTACCATGCCATAAGCTATAAACTAGGCCATGACAATTATCATTTGGAACTGAAACATTTAATGTATCTGTTGATACAGGGTGTATATTTAATTACTGTGCAGTGTTTGAAAATATTGCCGGTCCAAATTTTGTATTTACCTGTTATGTTGCATGAACTTTACAGAGGGTGAATACAAAACTTGGACAGGCAACATGTTCAAACACTGCACAGTCATTTAAAATACACCGTATAGATGTGACACACAGTATTATACCAACCTGGCAGCCGTTGTGGTGTAGTGGCTAGACGCTACCCTCCCTGCCCTGAGGTCAACGGTTCAATGCGCATCTAAAATAGACTTGGACGCCCAGGTTGACCCGCTCTAAAACGGGGACCAGAAAATCTCTTGGGAAGGAAAGGCTGCCGCTATGGTACTGAGCACGTCACGCACCCAGTACCGATAAGTCTATCAAAATATGGATGTAGCACCATATGTCCAATGTCTCTTAAGCGTGTACAAGGGGCCTTTACTTACAGAAGTCCAAGAACGTGCGCCTGATAGCCAGGGACCCTGGTAATAGGGAAAGATAACCCTCAAGCAAAATAAGTCCAGTGCTCTCACTAGCAGTAAAAACGGCTAGTAGTATTGAAACCTAAACGAACATCCCTTGAAACAAGTAAAGAGTTTCAAGTACCTAGGAAGAATAATATCCTCAAATGGCAAATCAGAAGACGAGATCGAAAATAGATGCAACAAGGCAAACCAACTCATTGGACAAATGGCACCAATACTAAAGAACAAATATGTATCAATAACCACTAAGAAAGCACTTTACAAGACAGTCTTCCTATCAACTCCAAGTTACCAATGCACTTTACAAGACAATCTTCCTACCATCTCTATGTTACCAATGCCAAACCTGGACAATGACAGAAAAAGAGAAAAGAAAAATCACAACAACAGAAATGAGATTCCTGAGAAGAATACTCAATTTATCAAGAAGAGATAAGATCAGAAAGGAAGAAATCAGGACTAAAGTGGGGGTTACAGCTGTACTAGATTTTATTAGAAAGCAGCAAGTCAAATGGTTTGGCCATGCAAGTAGGTTACCAACTAACAGTATACCACAACAAGCAATGATGTACAGACCAGAGGGAACTAGAGGAAGAGGCTGACCACGTAAACGATGGACGCAGGGAATAACAGAGTCCCTAGGAATATCGATACATGAAGCCCATAAGCGGGCACTCTCCCGCTGTTTATACTTCACCTAGACACCGCAAGGTACAAGAGAAACACGATGAGATGAGTATTGAAAGGTGTATGCACTATGCTCGAGTTCAAAGCGAGATAGTGCAAAAACAATATGTATTTAGATAGGTATATATCTACTCGGTGCTAAGAAGTCGAAGTGGCAGAAAAGATTATAGCGCTTGCTCTGAAGCTTCCGGTTTGCTCATGGTGGGAACGCGGTTTAATCCCAACACCGACATTCATTAAGTTGGATTTAAACGTTAACTTCTCGTTCAGAAAGCAATGGCAAATTGCTGGACGTGAAATTGCCTACAAAATCAACCTGGGATGGATCGCAACGCCGTGCAAAAGGCATGCAACATTTATACTGTACTCAGTGCTAGTTGTTAAGTTAATTATTTCTATACTTACACAATGCTAGTTGTTATGTTAAATGTTCCTATACTTACTCTGTGCTAGTTGTTAAGTTAAATATTTCTATACTTACTCTATACTAGTTGATAAGTTAAATATTTCTATACTTACTCTGTGCTGTTGTTAAGTTAAATATTTCTATACCTACTCTGTGCTAGTTGTTAAATTAAATATTTCTATACCTACTCTATGCTAGCTGGTAAGTTAAATATTTCTATACCTACTCTATGCTAGCTGTTAAGATACATATTTCTATACCTACTGTGTGATAGTTGTTAAGATAAATATTTCTATACCTACTCTGTGCTAGTTGTTAAGTTAAATTTCTATACTTACTCTGTGCTAGTTGTTAAGTTAAATAGTTCTATACCTAATCTATGGTAGCTGTTAAGTTAAATATTTCTATACCTACTTTGTGCTATTTTTTAAGTTAAATATTTCTATACCTACTCTGTGCTTGTTGTTAAGGTATACATTTCTATACCTACTCTGGGCATGTTGTTAAATTAACTATTTCTATACCTACTCTGTGCTTGATGTTAAGTTAAATAATGCTATACCTGCTCTGTGCTAGTTGTTACGTTAAATATTTCTATACCTACTTTGTGCTAGTCAAGTTAAATATGTCTATACTCACTCTATTCTATATATATTTCTATATATAGAACCCTGATAAGGGTTCGTAATCAAACGCTGGTGATTAGGAAACAGACCGTTTTGCGATGGTATGAGTTATCGTTCGTTCAGAAATCAATGGCAAACTACTGACTTACATTTGATTAGTAAATCACAATGCTGGCGTAGATTGCAACTTCGCGTAAAGAACTTGCGACTAACTATTTTCTGTGTCTTAGTTGTTATGTGAAATTTGTCTGTACAATTTCTGGCCAAGTTGTTTATATTGAATGTTCTTTACGTACTTTGTCCCATTTGTTACTGAAATGTTTTAATACGAAATATGTTCTATTTGTAACTTTAGATGTTTCTATTCCCTCCCTAAAGATGAAAAAAGGAAAGACTGCACGTCATGACAAGATAACAACAAAGATGATAAAAATCCTTATCCAACATTAGCATTGATACTACAACAGGATTATGTAATAATAATAACAATAATAATAATAATAATAATAATAATAATAATAATAATAATATATTAGGGGCGTCCATTTGAAACCCGTTCCAATGGCTTTATTACAAAAGCATGAAAGAAACATTAACAGGTGTGGTAGAAATAAATAAAGTATTCATTTTGAGTGAATTATGTATCATGGGTTGGTCGGAAGAAGTCGCCGTAGGCAATCAGTAAGCATCCCATTGCTTAGGTAGGCGACGAATGCCGTCCGCAAAAAAAATGAATTGTGGTTGCTCACTGAACCAAGTGTTTACCGCGTTCATTACATCTGCATCTGTGTGAAATCGTGCCCATTGAGAGCTTTTTTAAGAGGTCCGAACAAATTAAAATCACATGGTGACAAATCAGAACTATAGGATGGATGTTTCAGAATTTTCCACTTCTTCCTTGCTAATGCTTCCTGCACAATCTTTGCGACATGCGAACGAGCATTATCGTGCAACAAAATCACACCGCGACAAAGCATGTCGGGTCGTTTATTCTTAAATATTGAGCACAACCCACTACTGCCAACGCTGATCGCATTCTGATATATATATATATATATATATATATATATATATATATATATATATATATATATATATATATATATATATATATATATATATATATATATATATATATATATATATATCAGAGCGCAATTGGGAGGGTGCAAGCCTTACACTGGTGTGAGGAAATGCAACCTAAAGACAAAGTGTCTTGGCAGGGCAGACCAGGCCCTAAACCTTGGTTGGCGGCTGGTCTAGGATCGAAGTTCCGACAGGCGGACAATTGGAGCATTGCTTTGCTGATCCGGCAGCTTCTGCAGCTTGTCTTGTTCCAGATGTAGAGGTGTTACCTTTCCTCTGGAGTGAACTAGGCAGGCCGAGAGAGGGATCATGCTACATGGGCAACACATGATCTCTATATTTTAGTCCAGGTTTTGTGCTATGGAGAGGCAATAAATCCATCCCTTACAAACTATCGTCTGTCAAGACGGCAAGGTGCCAATGGATTATATATATATATATAATTATACATATATATATATACACACACACACACACACATATATATATATATATATATATATATATATATATATATATATATATATATATATATATATATATATATATATATATATATATATATATATATATGTCTTGTTCCAGATGTAGGGGTGTTACCTTTCCTCTGGAGTGAACTAGGCAGGCCGAGAGAGGGATCATGCTGCATGGGCAACACATGATCTCTATATTTTAGCCCAGGCTTTGTGCTATGGAGAGGCAATAACTCCATCCCTGGTCTTAACTGGTCTCGGAATCAAAGCGAGAGGCAACTGTTACGGGTTATAAGTCCTTGTCAGTTGGCGTAGACATGGGGCGCCACGCGTTGCCTCTGACGGTGGGAGACACCTAGAGGTGTCACTGATCAGCTACCGCCCGCCTCAAGCTGGGCAGCCCCCAGCCAATTGGGTGCTGATCCGCCACAGCCTGCCTGCTTCAATGGGTGCTTGGGGCCAGGACAAAATCTGAATTGCAGGCTGTAAAACCAATGCACCAGGTACAAACAAAAATAAAAATAGAAACCTCAAGCTACGGCTTGCAACCTGGAACGTGAGAACCATGTGTCCAGGATTTTCCACTGACTTGACCAATATTAACGATGTGAGAAAAACGGCTGTGATTGATGCCGAACTCAATCATCTTAACATTGATATTGCTGGCCTGCAGGAGACTCGCCTCGCTGAGGAAGGGTCACTCAGGGAAAACAACTACACCTTTTTTCTGGAAGGGTAGAGGGCAGGCAGAAAAAAGGCAACACGGTGTGGGCTTTGCAGTGAAGAATTCGCTACTGGGAATGATTGAAATTCCAGCAGGAGGAAATGAAAGACTATTATCCCTGCGCTTGGCAACCTCTTGTGGGTTTGCCACCATTATTACTGCATATGCACCGACACTCGATTCCTCTGATGATGTGAAGGATTTGTTCTATGAGGAGTTAGACTCCGTGATCAAGGCAGTTCCAAAATCTGACTACATTTATATGCTCGGTGATTTCAATGCTCGTGTGGGCAAGGACTCAAGTTCATGGCCAGTGTGCCTTGGAAAATACAACATCGGTCGCATGAATGAAAATGGGCAAAGGCTGCTGGAGCATTGCACCAGTAATGACCTATGTATTACAAACTCTTTTTTTTAAACAAAAGAGATGCATAAGGTCACATGGAAACATCCAAGATCCGGCCATTGGCACCAGCTGGACTTCATCATCACACGGAGACAACATCTGAACCATATATCATTGACTCGTAGTTACCACAGTGCTGACTGTGATACGGATCATTCTTTGGTTGTTGCAAGGGTTGGACTGAGACCAAAGAGAATCTACACAGCTAAACACAAATCTAGCCCCAGGATTAATATTATTAACACACATGATCCTGAAAAGTGCTTTCAGTTTCAGGCAGTCAACACCAGCATTGTTTGCTGTTGCTGATGTCTTGGCAAGTTTACGCTCAATAGTTTGCTATTGCTTTCTGAACGACCGGCACCCATACCATAGCGTAAAAGCCAGCATAACGCGGTCTGCTGCCAATCGCGCGCAGCTGCGTTTCGCCACTGAGACGGCGCAAGTATTGTACAGAATGAGTATGCGGCCCACGCTCGTCATTTTGTCAGTTATCCGGCCCGCCGTGAAAAAGTTTAGTGACCCCTGGACTAGGGGAACAGAATGAAAGAGGTTGCAGACTTGTACAATGGGCAAAATAATATAAGATAATTATTGGAAATACCTGGTATTAACTTCACCCAAACAGGATTATGGACCTGAAAATACGATCATAAACTAGATTGATTACATTCTCATCTGCTTTAAAATTCGCGAAAACTATACCAAGCGCAGACTGCTACAGCGACCATAGATTAATAATTTGCAATGTGCATCTACAATTAAAGAAGGCCAAATATACATAAAGAAACACACAATTTCATCTACGGGCACTGAAGAGAGAGGAGATCAAAGATAAATTCAACGTAGAGGTAAAGAACAGATTTGATGCATTGTCCGATATTGAAATATTATTTCAAAATACCAACAACCAATGGGACATTATAAACTAAAACTTGCTCAGATAAGCTGCAGAAACAACTATCCTAATAATGAAGATGATTGGACGTAAGAAATGGATGACGGAAGACATCTTGAAACAACAAGAATAACCATGAAAAATAGGAAGAGATTCACAGGAAAATTAGGAATCTGTACAAAGAGGCAAAAGAAGCATGGCCTGGGGGAAAGTGCAGGGGAATTGAAAACCAACAAAACACACAAAATACCAAATTAATACGCAGAAGCATTCATGACATCATTTAGAAAAGAACACACACTCATCAACGGGTTGCCTAAAATCCTAAGAAGCCAATGTTATAAAAGAAAAAGTTCACATTTTATATGTGGGATCAGACTATGTTAACGACCTTTATGGTGATACAAGAGAAAAACAATATGATATTTATAATAATAATGAAGGAACATCAATTTTGTAGATGAAAGTTAAGAATGCTCTTAACCATATGAAAACTGGCAAGATTCCAGGTCCAGACAACATAACAGCATAAAGAAAGTC
>JACEFZ010014308.1:0-77918 GCA_014155875.1 Cepaea nemoralis | reverse complement strand
TTTTACGAAAAATTTTAAGGACTTTCAAAATGTAAAATTGTATACAATACAAAATTGAGAACCAAATATAGAATAACATATAAGGCACATCACTTGTAATACTGTTTTCACAAGGTCTGAATAGAAATAATCACTTTGATTTTTTAACGTTCAGAAGTATACTTTAAGTTGTAAAACTTTTCAAAATTGTCAAAATATTTAATAAATAATAGTACTTTTAGCTGACATGTGGTTTCAACCGTAAACAATTTTCACAAACTGTATCCAGCAAAACAGTTCTACGCCAAATTAAACATAGTCATGATTTTCAAATGCATTTGTTTTACATTTTCACAGGGTGATGCCAGCATTTGTTTTACATTTTCACATGGTGATGCCAGCAATAATGTCTCACCTTTCTACAAGATTTAACCTTAGAAATGGTTGTCAGTGTTTGAAGGGCTGATTAAGTCATACTGCTGAAAACTGTCAAAGATATCACTTACAGCAATGTGGTCATGCTTGTCATAATGTTGAATCAATCAAACTGTTGACGTGCCTTCTCACAAGGTTGAATCAATCAAACTGTTGACATGCTTTCTCACAAGGTTGAATCAATCAAACTGTTGACATGCTTTCTCACAAGGTTGAATCAATCAAACTGTTGACATGATTTCTCACAAGGTTGAATCAATCAAACTGTTCACATGCTTTCTCACAAGGTTTAATTAATTTACTGTTTCATATTTTTCACAGGTGTAACCAGTAATAATGATGTTATAATTTTCACAGGGTTTAACCCATTGATTTGAGTATTTACTGCACTAAACAAACATAACTGTGGTTACACTTTTCACCTTGCTGACCCAGTAATATACTGTTTTACACTTTCAACAAGTTTCAGTAAAACTGTGATTACACTTGTCACCAATGTCTACAAATATTTTGAGTTTATTAGTAAGCAAGTTCAGAGAAAAGTAGATAGAAAGCAGAACTGACTATAATATATGTGTATACTTATATAAAATGTTAATACATGTAACCAAATGTACACAGAGTCTCACTGTCAAGGCATAAGACAAATATCCTCTCATTCAGTTAACAAAATGTTTGTATATATAGCACCATTGTGAAATCAGCCGACACATACAAGTAAGTAGTCACTTATTCAAGAATATATATATGTGTACATAAAATAATATGAATGCATTCAAACCAATCAGAATATACAAGGTTATATCTAATGATGTATGAATATTTGAGCCTGGCTGAGATAGGTACAACAGAAGAAATCTGACACTGACAAATACAATACCAGAACTAAATGACTGAGTTAAAAATAATAGTTTCTCCGTTATGAGATTAAAATGTTTATCCTGCTTGCCTTGCCCAGTTCCTGTTAGATGATTACCTCTCCCTATGTAAGAGAGAGGCAGAGATTAAAACTGTACCTAGCTCCCTGGTTGATCCAGTGGACAGTGGGATCCAGGACATGTGCTGGCAGCTAAGGGTGGTCTGTTAGACACTGACCCTATCACCCATTGGGCACTGATTGGTCTGTACAAATATGGGGCCCAGCATGCCTCCAGGCCTGGACGATGGTGCTATTGTATACTTTCAGATCTGACATCTTGGGTTAATCAAACAGGTCTGGGATCTTACATTCATAACATTGTATACTGTCTACTTGATACACATGAACCAACAAGTCCCTCTCTTTCATGTCTACCATCTTGCTTTGAAGCAAACTTTCGAAACATGAAACAAAATGAAGATGGCAGTCAAGGGGCAGGCATTTCTATGTGTAAAATAAGTAAAAATATTCAATCTGATCACTGATTGAGTAAAATAATATTAGTTGATATAGCACAAATTGAACTGTTTAAGGATGGGAGTTTTTCCATGTTTTGTGTTAGAGTTGTCTTTTCTTGCATTTTCAGGAAGTGTAAAAATGTATGGGTCAATAATTTTCATATTCTTTCAAAACCATGTTTTGGTTTACATGGCTGTGAAGACAAATTATAACCAGAGCAAAATATAACACAGTTAATACTGGCCTTACTTCACGACCGCTTAGAAATGTTGGTCACAAACTAGGGCCTCCCATCCCATAGCAGTTAAAGCAGTATCTTTGACAATGTGACATACAATTCCAGATCAAATGTCTTGTGACTGCTGTAAGGAATAAAGCATGTACAGAACGAGACTGGCAAATCAGCTCCCTAGCTTGACCAGATTTTGACAATATAAAAGTCAGATAATTTAACAAAAGCTTCAACAAATGCACAGAAAGTTGCCATGCTCAAAAACAACTAGCACTATGTTTAACACAAATGACTACAACAGAACAGAAATTTACTTAATCATTCTAAAAAACTGTGGCCCTGTGATGTTGTCCTTGATGCATACAACACATCTGCTAACTCTTCTGCGCAGATCGCCAGCCTTTAATGTTTCTGAGAGCGGTCGGCGGAACTGATCTTCCCTCTCCACCGTGGACATCCAGAAGCTGTAAGTAGTGGCGTAGTAGTTGCAGGTGCCCCGACCGTGACATTCAATGAATGGAGAGGAACGGAAAGCCTCTAAGCAGGATCCTGGAGAATCCAAGGACTGGCCTGAGCCCTGAGCTCCTGCCCCAGTGCTCTGTGGATCAGATGGGAAGAGCATTAGTGTCCAGTTTGTGCAACTATTCAATATTCACCTGACTGTTAACGCATTAGAGAGGTCACTAAACAAACTTCATTCACCTAAACTAAATCCTACACTCATAAGCATACAATATTCACATATTCAGGAAGGAAACAATCCCACCATTCAGTTCCAGAGCATGCAAGAGTCAAAAATCATTTAAACTGTATAAGCCTAGTAAAGGCATAAATTTGCACAGCTCTCACCAATATGAGATGATTGAACTCATTTTTAATTGCATGCTTTATACTTTTGGAAATCCTACTACAGTTGCCTTCAACAAGCATCAGCTGACACTGTAGGTCCCTGGACCAGCTGGAGTAAACCGCAATCTTCATAAGAATGACACTGGGCTCACATGAGAAGACAACTCAACAGCACTGAAATATCAACATACTGGCACCATGCTGCACGTTAAACTGACTGGTACAGATATGTACCCTACACTCACCAGCACACAACTCCCAAACACACAATTGTATCCTGTACTTACAAGCACACAACTCCCAAACACACAACTATATCCTGTACTTACAAGCACACAACTACCAAACACACAAATGTATCCTGTACTTACAAGCACACAACTACCAAACACATAACTATATCCTGTACTTACAAGCACACAACTACCATTACAACTATATCCCGTACTTACAAGCACACAACTACCATTACAACTATATCCTATACTTACAAGCACACAGCTCCCAAACACACAACTATATCCCATACTTACAAGCACACAACTCCCAAACACACAACTATATCCTGTACTTACAAGCACACAACTATATCCTGTACTTACAAGCATACAACTATATCCTGTACTTACAAGCACACAACTACCATTACAACTATATCCTGTACTTACAAGCACACAACTCACAAACATACAACTATATCCTGTACTTACAAGCACATAACTCCCAAACACACAACTATATCCTGTACTTACAAGCACATAACTCCCAAACACACAATTTTATCCCATACTTACAAGCACACAATTCCCAAACACACAACTATATCCTGTACTTACAAGCACACAACTCCCAAACACACAACTATATCCTGTACTTACAAGCACACAACTCCCAAACACACAACTATATCCTGTACTTACAAGCATACAACTATATCCTGTACTTGCAAGCACACAACTACCATTACAACTATATCCCATACTTACAAGCACACAACTATATCCTGTACTTACAAGCACACAACTACCAAACACACAACTGTATCCTGTACTTACAAGCACACAACTACAAACACACAACTATATCCTGTACTTACAAGCACACAACTACCATTACAACTATATCCCATACTTACAAGCACACAACTACCATTACAACTATATCCCGTACTTACAAGCACACAACTACCATTACAACTATATCCTGTACTTACAAGCATACAACTACCAAACACACAACTATATCCTGTACTTACAAGCACACAACTCCCAAACACACAACTATATCCTGTACTTACAAGCACACAACTACCATTACAACTATATCCTGTACTTACAAGCACACAACTCCCAAACACACAACTATATCCTGTACTTACAAGCACACAACTACCATTACAACTATATCCTGTACTTACAAGCACACAACTACCAAATATACAACTATATCCTGTACTTACAAGCACACAACTCACAAACATACAACTATATCCTGTACTTACAAGCACACAACTACCAAATATACAACTATATCCTGTACTTACAAGCACACAACTCCCAAACACACAACTATATCCTGTACTTACAAGCACATAACTCCCAAACACACAACTATATCCTGTACTTACAAGCACATAACTCCCAAACACACAATTTTATCCCATACTTACAAGCACACAACTCCCAAACACACAACTATATCCTGTACTTACAAGCACACAACTACCATTACAACTATATCCTGTACTTACAAGCACACAACTACCAAACATACAACTATATCCCATACTTACAAGCACACAATTCCCAAACACACAACTATATCCTGTACTTACAAGCACACAACTCCTGAACACACAACTATATCCCGTACTTACAAGCACACAACTCCCAAACACACAACTATATCCTGTACTTACAAGCACACAACTCCTGAACACACAACTATATCCTGTACTTACAAGCATACAACTATATCCTGTATTTACAAGCACACAACTACCATTACAACTATATCCTATACTTACAAGCACACAGCTCCCAAACACACAACTATATCCCATACTTACAAGCACACAACTCCCAAACACACAACTATATCCTGTACTTACAAGCACACAACTATATCCTGTACTTACAAGCATACAACTATATCCTGTACTTACAAGCACACAACTACCATTACAACTATATCCTGTACTTACAAGCACACAACTCACAAACATACAACTATATCCTGTACTTACAAGCACACAACTCCCAAACACACAACTATATCCTGTACTTACAAGCACACAACTCCCAAACACACAACTATATCCTGTACTTACAAGCACACAACTCCCAAACACACAACTATATCCTGTACTTACAAGCATACAACTATATCCTGTACTTGCAAGCACACAACTACCATTACAACTATATCCCATACTTACAAGCACACAACTATATCCTGTACTTACAAGCACACAACTACCAAACACACAACTGTATCCTGTACTTACAAGCACACAACTACAAACACACAACTATATCCTGTACTTACAAGCACACAACTACCAAACACACAACTGTATCCTGTACTTACAAGCACACAACTACAAACACAAAACTATATCCTGTACTTACAAGCACACAACTACCAAACACACAACTGTATTCTGTACTTACAAGCACACAACTACAAACACACAACTATATCCTGTACTTACAAGCACACAACTACAAACACACAACTGTATTCTGTACTTACAAGCACACAACTACAAACACACAACTATATCCTGTACTTACAAGCACACAACTACCAAACACACAACTGTATTCTGTACTTACAAGCACAAAACTGTACCCTATCCATACATCGGACCATCCTGAAGGGCAACTAGGAACCATCATTGTCTGGCTGTGAACAGCGATGATCTGAGAACAGACATATTCAGAGTTAAAGGAGCAAGAGTTCACATTAGGCATTAACCTCATCAACGTACAAGTAAATATAACCATGTGGCAGTCACTGATGTACGCAGCTGGCAGTCACTGATATAGCGGCTGGCAGTCACTGATGTACGCGGCTGGCAGTCACTGATGTATGCGGCTGGCAGTCACTGATATAGCGGCTGGCAGTCACTGATGTACGCGGCTGGCAGTCACTGATGTACACAGCTGGCAGTCTCTGATGTATGCGGCTGGCAGTCACTGATGTACGCGGCTGGCAGTCACTGATGTACGCGGCTGGCAGTCAATGATGTACGCATTGGCAGTCACTGATGAACGCGGCTGGCAGTCACTGATGTACGTGGCTGGCAGTCACTGCTGTACGCGGCTGGCAGTCACTGATGTACGCGGCTGGCAGTCACTGATGAACGCGGCTGGCAGTCACTGATACAGCGACTGTGAAGTTGTAAATCTGAGCACATGCTAGGTTATGTATGAGATTGGGTGACCAGCTACCTTCTCTATCACCTTTTATTCCCATCAACATATCTGGTATTAATTTTACAAAGCATATGTGTTAAAGTTGTTACAGTTTAAAAGCTAATATTTGTATCTCAGCTGAAAGCGGCGGTTTGGCTCATGCCTGTAAACTGTCTATTATTCCTGCCCTACTGTCTGCTGACTCTCTTTCCTGTGGGTGCCCTTCACTGAGTATCCTGGCTGACCGGTGTGATTACTTTGACAAAATTAGAGTGGTTACAGCAGGTTGAGTCTGGCATGTGATATCTGGAAAGGTTGTGTATAGTGTACACGATAGCAGGTCCTTGCAGCTGACATAAGGCAGGCAGTCATGAGAATGTGGCTGCAGTTTGTAGCTAAAGTTACGGTCAGTGGGCAATCTCAATTTAAGCTGACTGTGTGCTGGATTAGATCAGTTGCATTGCAAAAGATTTGTAATGTGACACAACGATTATAAACATCCTGTACCACAGCTGGAGGAACACTCTGCCCCTTGATCATGTTCACTTTCAAGTACTTGCCAGGCATCCACATCACTTAGTGTATAGTGGTATGGATTTTGTGGCATTTCCAAACCATGTGAAATTAAGTGGGATCCAGGACATGGATCTCTCACTGGGGTTTAAGTTACGGAAAGAAAAAGGTGACTAAGTTACAAAAGGAAACAAGGCATCAAAGAGGGAAACTGGTTACCCTATCCCATGAAGCGATTAGCTAGTATGTGTGAGACCTTCAATTTGCACATCTCTAGTAGTATCACATTGAGGATTTTACTTTCTAAAATGTCAAATAATGCTGAGACTTGGTATCTGACTGATAAATACTTGAAAATAGTGATCCTTAAACTGAAACAGACTATAATAATTCGAAGAGGTATTCCCACTTTATATTTAGGGTGACACACAAGCTGGACAAATTGGGTCACTCGACTGCAGCTGGTCACCCTTACAACTGTTAGAGCCAGATCAACAAGTATAGTAGTCATAAATGGTGGAGATACTTACGGAAGCATCTCGTACTCTGCATAAATGCATAAATTCACAAATATTTATCTTTGACAATTCACAGGTGATAGTCTTTTGATAGCCAAAGTGCATCGAAGAGCAACTTTAAGACAATACTTTATGATTTGAATTTGTATTTAGCTCATTTGTGCTGAGCTGGGTGTCTGGCCTGTTGGATAAGTGGGATTATCATCATCTTGACCCTTGCCAAATGGTGCAAACGTTCATGCATCTCTATAGATCTCAGCCCCTGGTGTTCTGGATCCACTCTGCAGATGACATTCCTCCATCTCAATCCATGCATCTCTATAGATCTCAGCCCCTGGTGTTCTGGATCCACTCTGCAGATTACATTCCTCCATACCACAATCTCAGACAATACATCTCTATAGATCTCAGCCCCCAATGTTCTGGATCCACTCTGGTGACGACATTCCTCCGTACTACCGTCTCAGTCCATGCATCTCTATAGATCTCAGACCTTGGTGGGTGTTCTGGATCCACTCTGCTTATGACATTCCTCCGTACTACCGTCTAAATCCATACATCTCTATAGATCTCAGGCCCCGGTGTTCTGGATCCACTCTGGTGATGACATTCCTCCATACCACCATCTCAGTCCATGCATCTCTATAGATCTCAGGCCCCGGTGTTCTGGATCCACTCTGGTGATGACATTCCTCCATACCACCATCTCAGTCCATGCATCTCTATAGATCTCAGGCCCCGGTGTTCTGGATCCACTCTGGTGATGACATTCCACCATACCACCGTCTCAGTCCATGCATCTCTATAGATCTCAGGCTCCGGTGTTCTGGATCCTCTGATCTTTCAAGTCATCACATTGTTTACCAATGCCCCTCTTCTCATTAGATGACCAAAGAATGCTCTTTGTTTATTTTTCTATAGTTGTAATATAATTTTCTACTTTTATTAGCCTCTTCAAGGCAGTTAGTTACTCTGAAAGTCAATGTATTTGCAACATTTCTCTCATTAACCACATCTCCGTTGCTTCTCAGCTCCTCCTAATTTGTTTGTTGACGTTCCATGGTTGACTGCCACACAGCTTCTAAATAACATTTCAGTTCTTTTTTTCTGACACTCAAAGTGGGGTATGCCTGCAATTTACACTTGCTACAGATCTCAAATCCATATTGTGCTGACTACCTGCATAACTTAGTTGAGCAAACAAAAAGGTCGGAACATGGTGAAGCTGAAACTTACAGGAGAAGGAGTCTCACACACTGCACATCTACTGATGTAGGGTCGAATCTCCTCTCCAGTGACTGGCTGCATTGACGTGGTCATTGGCTGAGGAGTGCTCAGCCAGTAGCTGTAGTCAGAACGAGATGCCACATTGCAGACATTGTTGATATTGCAGAATAGGAAGGGCATTGTGTGGAAACGTCTTAAGCAGGATCCTGCCGTTCCTAATAATGGAAAAAAAAACAAGAAAGGGAAATCAATTACTGTGAAACCTTCATCTGTATTTTTCAGGTTTAAAAGCCTACAAGGATCTTAGCTGCAGGCCAACAATCTTCTTCCAACTTTCTACATCCATCTACCTGGCTTCAGTCATCTGTATTCACAAGGACTAAAGTGGCATAACAAAATCACCAATTTGGAGTTCCTAGAAATAACTAGACACACTCCTGGGAACAAGTTAGTGAGACAAACATGTGGACACTGGCTAGATATACACTGAGATTTTTAAAGAAAATGAAAACAAAACCTTTCTATCTTTTTTCATGGCTTCGACCTCTCTTCTACCCTAGAGTCAGAGAATAACCACATCTTTTGTCTTGCATGTAATGAACAGGAATTACACCAGTTGCCCTGTTACAATCAAACTATACACATTTCTGGTTGTGCAAATTCTCTAGTAAGAGTAGTTTTTTAGGTTAGAGTGGCTTACAGGTATGGTGTCTACCTCTAACTAGACATGTACCAGGTTCATGTTACCAACATTTTCTGGACAATTTTTTTCAAAGGAAACATAAATTATGACTGATGTAGCTAATTGGATGTCTAATAATTGTCAGACAAGACAAACGATATAAGGTCCTGTATGCATCTGACACAATGTCAAACGCATTTGCCTGTTTGAAATCATGGTGCACTGAGTTATCATCCTAGCATCATTTTAAGGAGTTGTGAGAACTAATACTGTGATGAATATGGACCTGGAGAATGCAAAGAATACAATGGACAGACAGAAAAACCAATGATCAAGTCCTACAAGAAACAAATGAAAATCATAAACTGATTAGAGAAATTAGATGTAGACAACCAAAATGTTTTGGGCATGTTATGAGAAGAAATAAATTGGAGAACTTGGTGACAACTGGCAAGATCAAGGGGAAGAGAACAAAGGGAAGACAGAGAAGTAAATACCTTGATGGCTTGGCCATGTGGCATGGTCGAGACAAGAACACAGAGCTGATTCATGACTCTGGTGATCAAGTGAAATGGCGAATCATGACCGGCAACGCTTATCGGCATGGCACATGATGGATGGATGGATGTTGAGTGATTTCTGCAGTATGCACGTGACAAGATGCAGTGAAAAATGCATGGCAATCAAATGTATAACCTATTACTTGTGTCTTCATTATTCACTGTAACAAAAAATAGGCAAAGCAAAGGTTAAAAAAATACAAAAGGGAACTCACCCAGGTCTTGTCCATGTCCTTGGCCATTTCCCATGACAAAAAGGAGAGAGTATCCTTCCCACAACTTGCTGGTTCCCAGAGGGCAATTTGGCACCAGAGAATCTTGGCTGTGTCTGTAGACAAAAAGTTGATGTTGAACATCTGGACAAGGTAAGGTTTTGTACAGCATACAAAACAGTTATGTGTGTGCAAATGATGATTTATAATGAAAACACAGAACATGCAGTCCCATGGCAAACACTCTCATTAGGATAAGAAGTGTTGGGCCTTCATATATTCTAGGATGTGGTGGCCAGTTCTCTTCAATGCCACCTTTTCTTCCCAGAGAACTCCCAGACAGTTATGGCACTTAGTTACTACCACCTTTTCTTCCCAGAGAACTCCCAGACAGTTATGACAATCAGTCACTACCACCTTTTCTTCCCAGAGAACTCCCAGACAGTTATGAGAATCAGTTACTACCACCTTTTCTTCCCATAGAACTCCCAGACAGTTATGGCAATCAGTTACTACCAATTTTACGAGGCTGGGTTGAGCTCAAAGTCGTACTAGTTAGACAACAAGAATCCTGTCAATATTGAGAGTTCAACATTTTCCCGTATAACTACTGCACCTCTGTGACCCTTGATTTTGTAAGTTGAAATGATAATTTATTAGCTTGTCAAGAAGCTGGGACTGGTATCCTGGTAGCCACCGTGGCTCTTGATTTGTAACTACAATTGGTAATTTGTAAATGTATAAGCTTGTCAAGCAGCCTGGTCTGGTGTTTTGGCAACTGCTGTGGCTCTTGATTTGTAATTACAACCGGTAACTTACAAATGTATAAGCTTGTCAAGTGTGTCTTAGAGTCACCTACACTGTTACTATTTCACCTTCTGTCTTATAATTACAAACATGCATGGTTACTTTAACATCTTCTGTCTTAGAGTTACATGCACAAATATTTTTATTCCTTCAATGCCAGACTGTTATTACAAATGTCTGGTATAGAAAGAATTAACATATGTATGTGCAAAAGTATTAATTTAATTTATAAGATGTTTAATTTATATAAGACAGCTTCAATTATTTTATAAAGGTTTCGTGTGAAAATTAATAGTTTCTAGTTTATTATCAAAATCTGTATGTACACACTAATCTGTTGAAAAGTTCAACTTGTTACGTTTATGGTAAAGAACTGTGTGTGCTAATAAATTTGGTGTTAGTTCATGATAACGATCTGTGGATGCTTTTATGTGAACATGAATTTATTGTTATTTCACAATGATGGTCTGTGTATTTTAGTTAGTTAGTTAGTCGACAGATCATCTTCATTGCACATTGAACCATTCAGTCCATAAGATCATGATCTCATTCAGTCCATGATCTGTGTATGCTTGTATATGAACATGAATGGTTTGTTAAAGATGATGATTGTATGTGAACATGAATTTATCGTACTTTACAATGCTTATCTATGTATGCTTGTACGTCAACATTAATTTATTGTTAGTTTACAATGGTGATCTGTGTATGCTTGTACGTCAACATTAATTTATTGTTAGTTTACAATGGTGATCTGTGTATGCATGTCTGTGAACATGAATTATTTGTTACAGATGATGATCTATGTATGCTTGTATATGAACATGAATGTTTTGTTAAAGATGAAGATCTGTGTATACTTGTATATGAACAGGAATTTTTTTGGTTAAAAATTGTGATCTATGTATGTGAATATCCATTTTTTTGGTTAAAGATGATGATTTGTGTATGCTTGTATGTGAACACAAATGTTTTGTTAAAGATGGCGATCTGTTAACTGAACTTTTAATAATGTGTATGGTGAAGATTAGCATGTGCAGACTATGTTTCTATCAAGGCAGAAAACAATACAAAGTTGGATAGTTGTAAAAATCCAACATTCTATAGGAACATCATGAGAAGAGGAAAACAGGAGTTGTGACAATGGGAAAGTTGGACATAAAGAGAGGCAGGGGAGACCAAGAGAGAAGCTGCTGGACAGCTTTAATTGTATCATGGAGGAACATCTGAATCAGAAATTGATTGGCAGACATCAGGTTGTGGAAAAACATGACAACCAACGCTACACAGCGTAGACTATCAGAGAAATAATTGTAAAAAATGTCATCTTCTTTTGTTTTTAGCGCCTTCTTTTATTATGAAACAAAATTATCGCTACCAAGATTAATAAAAAGCTTAAAGGCAAGAATACTGTCTTCAATGCAACAGGTTTTACCCCACAAAGGTCAGTCTCTTTCCACAGGGAATCCTGATGAAAAGGCAGCACAAAGCACAAACTCCACAGCTCCAGCAATGACACCAGGAAGTCTCTGAGAAAATTGCACCCGTGAACCGAATGACGGAGTCTGGCATCGAACCCACAACCTTCAGAACATCAGGCAGGTGGTTGACCTACTTCATCACGAAGACCTTCAGATCACGAGGCAGGTGGCCAATCTACTACACCATGGAGACCTTCAGATCATGAGGAAGGTGGCCAAACTACTTCACCATGGAGACCTTCAGATCATGAGGCAGGTGGTCAAACTACTACACCACAGAGACCTTCAGATCATGAGGCAGGTTGCCAAACTACTACACCACAGAGACCTTCAGATCATGAGGCAGGTGGCCAAATTACTTCACCACGGAGACCTTCAGATCATGAGGCAGGTGGCCGAACTACTTAACCACGGAGACCTTCAGATCATGAGGCATGTGGTTGAACTACTTAACCGCGGAGACCTTCAGATCATGAAGTAGGTGGCTGAACTACTTCACCATAGAGACTTTCAGATCATGAAGTAGGTGGCTGAACTACTACACCACAGAGACCTTCAGATCATGAAGTAGGTGGCTGAACTACTTCACCATGGAGACCTTCAGATCATGAAGTAGGTGGTTGAACTACTTCACCATGGAGACCTTCAGATCATGAGGCAGGTGGTTGAACTACTTCACCACTGAGACCCTGTGTACTTATGACCTTTGTTGATGTATACCAGACCATGAGGCAAGTGGTTTAAATACTTCATCACAGAGACCCTGTGCACTTATGATCTTTGTTGGTGTATACCAGATCATAAGGCAGGTGGTTGAACTACTTCACCATGTAGACCCTGTGCACTTATGACCTTTGTTGGTGTATACCAGATCATGAGGCAGGTGGTTGAACTACTTCACCATGGAGACCCTGTGCACTTATGACCTTTGTTGGTGTATACCAGATCATGAGGCAGGTGGTTGAACTACTTCACCATGGAGACCCTGTGTACTTATGACCTTTGTTGGTGTATACCAGATCATGAGGCAGGTGGTTGAACTACTTCACCATGGAGACCCTGTGCACTTATGATCTTTGTTGGTGTATACCAGATCATAAGGCAGGTGGTTGAACTACTTCACCATGGAGACCCTGTGCACTTATGACCTTTGTTGGTGTATACCAGATCATGAGGCAGGTGGTTGAACTACTTCACCATGGAGACCCTGTGCACTTATGACCTTTGTTGGTGTATACCAGATCATGAGGCAGGTGGTTGAACTACTTCACCATGGAGACCCTGTGCACTTATGACCTTTGTTGGTGTATACCAGATCATGAGGCAGGTGGTTGAACTACTTCACCATGGAGACCCTGTGCACTTATGACCTTTGTTGGTGTATACCAGACCACGAGGCAGGTGGTTGAACTACTTCACCATGGAGACCCTGTGTACTTATGACCTTTGTTGGTGTATACCAGATAATAAGGCAGGTGGTTGAACTACTTCACCATGGAGACCCTGTGTACTTATGACTTGGTAGGTGTATACCAGACCATGAGGCAGGTAGCTGAACTACTACACCATGGAGACCTTCAGATCATGAGGCAGGTAGTTGACCTACTTCACCATGGAGACCCTGTGTACTTATGACCTTTGTTGGTGTACACCAGAAGTGTTTTGTTAAAGGCTGAAAAATGCATGCTGTTCATCCAAGCAGTTGTCAGACAGTTCAGATCTGGGATATTTAATTCAACTTCCCATAGAAAACATTCTTTGTCTTATCAGGGATGAGAGTCCGGGTCACAGAAACAGGGTATCCTAACCACTTAGTCAACTATTCCACAATTATACTTGCATGTGGTTGGTGCAAAATGTGTGATACTGACCTAGTGAAGATTATACCTGGCCCAGTGCCAGGATTGCCAGGTGTGCCTTGATCCCCCGCCTGACCAGGAAGACCGCGTGTGCCTGGTCGTCCATCAACCCCAGGTATTCCACCAGGTCCTGGCCGACCCTTAAATCCCCGAGGACCAGGTATGCCAGGATCACCAGGTATGCCTTCCATGCCAGGTAACCCTTCAAATCCAGGATAACCTGTTGAAATGTTCATTATAATGAAAATACTGATAGGTAATTATTATTGTTACATTATTTTGTTGCTCTTTCAAAGTGAGTGCATTAAATCTAGTCATGCACCTCTCGGATGCATGATGTCTTGACTTTGACATGCATGCGTGTGAGGTTTTCTTTCTCTAGACAGATCCCACCCTAGTTAATGGTTTGGATCCGTCCACCTGTGGGAAGAGGGATATTTTCTCCCCCCCCCCCCCTCCCCCAGGTTGTCAGGACAGTGGTCTTAAGTCTTGAGGCTTACTCTTTGTGATTTTCAACTGTCATGTGATTTTTAAATTGTTCATGGGAGCTCCTGTGTTTCTGCTTGGCTGTAATCTAGGAAGGCAGGTTATTTATTATGACTGCCCAAGAGATCAGGAGGTCATGGCATATCATTAAAAACGAATTGTTCTTTAATTTTTTTGTTTTTTTTTTCAGTTTTCAATCATTAGATTTATTTATAGTGAAGCATCATATTGCAATAATGACTACTCATTTTGAGGGAAGGGGGCTTTTCGGCCCATTGTTGTCCACCAAGTGCCTGTTTTAGTGGCCAGTGGTTCGGTGTTTGCATTTATTAGTTCGGATGACCACCTGTTCTGGTGGCCATGGCCAGATCATGTGCAGATAATCTACACGTTGATCTTAGCCAAAAGGCCGAAATGACTACTCAAGTATATATAACAACCAGGAAATTTAAATTTCTTTCATTTCTCGGAGACGGCGGATGGCTCTTTGTACTTGTGCAGTACCACAACACAGTGGTTGAGTAAACCCAGGCACCTCCCGCAACAGTTTTAAAAATAAAGGTCTCACAGTTTCCCAGGGGTTAGAGCCACCCTATGAGGTACCACATCCCTCATGGTTTCCCAGGGGTTAGAGCCACCCTATGAGGTTCCACATCCCTCACAGTTTCCCAGGGGTTAGAGCCACCCTATGAGGTTCCACATCCCTCACGGTTTCCCAGGGGTTAGAGCCACCCTATGAGGTTCCACATCCCTCACGGTTTCCCAGGGGTTAGAGCCAGCCCATGAGGTTCCACATCCCTCATGGTTTGCCAGGGGTTAGAGCCACCCTATGAGGTTTCACATCCCTCACGGTTTCCCAGGGGTTAGAGCCAGCCCATGAGGTTCCACATCCCTCATGGTTTGCCAGGGGTTAGAGCCAGCCCATGAGGTTCCACATCCCTCACGGTTTCCCAGGGGTTAGAGCCACCCTATGAGGTACCACATCCCTCACAGTTTCCCAGGGGTTAGAGCCAGCCCATGAGGTTCCACATCCCTCACGGTTTCCAGGGGTTAGAGCCACCCTATGAGGTTTCACATCCCTCACGGTTTCCCAGGGGTTAGAGCCAGCCCATGAGGTTCCACATCCCTCATGGTTTGCCAGGGGTTAGAGCCACCGTATGAGGTTCCACATCCCTCATGGTTTCCCAGGGGTTAGAGCCAGCCCATGAGGTTCCACATCCCTCATGGTTTGCCAGGGGTTAGAGCCAGCCCATGAGGTTCCACATCCCTCACGGTTTCCCAGGGGTTAGAGCCACCCTATGAGGTACCACATCCCTCACGGTTTCCCAGGGGTTAGAGCCACCCTATGAGGTTCCACATCCCTCACGGTTTGCCAGGGGTTAGAGCCACCCTATACTTGCACTACAGCACTGTTGGTGGCCCTTGGATGGGTTTATACTTGCACTACAGCACTTTGGTGTCCATTGAATGGGTTTATACTTGCACTACAGCACTTTGGTGTCCATTGAATGGGTTTATACTTGCACTACAGCATTGTTGGTGTCCCTTGGATGGGTTTATATTTTCACTACAGCACTGTTGGTGTCCATTGAATGGGTTTATATTTTCACTACAGCACTGTTGGTGTCCAGTGAATGGGTGTATATTTTCACTACAGCACTGTTGGTGTCCATTGAATGGGTTTATATTTTCACTGCAGCACTGTTGGTGTCCATTGAATGGGTTTATATTTTCACTACAGCACTGTTGGTATCCCTTGGATGGGTTTATATTTTCACTACAGCACTCTACAGCACTTGGGGAGTCTCTGTGGCGAAGTGGTCAAGCCGTTTGACTCGTGCTCCGAAGGTTGTGGGTTCGATTCCGGGCAGCGCCTTTCGGTTTACGAGTTAAATGTTTCGGAGACTCCTGTGGGCCATCGCTAAAAAACTACGGAGGTCATGCTTTGTGCGACGCTTTCAATGCTGCGGAAAGAGACTGAGCCATATGGGATAAAACCCGGTGCAATGAAGTCGACCCTGTCGACTTTTAAGCGACTACAGCACTGTTGGTGTCCCTTGGATGGTTTTATATTTTCACTACAGCACTGTTGGTGTCTATTAAATGGGTTTATACTTCCACTACAGCACTGTTGGTGTCCGTTGAATGGGTTTATACTTGCATTACAGCACTTTGGTGTCCGTTGAATGGGTTTATACTTGCATTATAGGACTGTTGGTGGCCTTGGATGGGTTTATATTTTCACTACAGCACTGTTGGTGTCCATTTAATGGGTTTATACTTGCATTACAGCACTGTTGGTGTCTGTTAAATGGGTTTATACTTACACTATAGTACTGTTGGTGTCCTTTGGAAGGATTTACAATTCTGAGATTTAAATGCAACTTGTACAGGGTGTTGTAGTGTGGGATAGAGGTTAGGTTTTTATGTGAACTTTAGCATATAGAAATATACAGCAGACAAAACCACAAAGATGGCACCAGGAAGCCCACCAGGGCACAAGGGATTTGATCAAAATGACAGCGAGTCGGATGGTATGATCATGTCATACGATCACCCTACATCAGCACAGGGAGGCATGGTCATGCAGTGGCTAGCAGATGTCATGTATTAGAGTGCTCCTGAAGATGGCAATTGTATTAAAACAACTGACCACATGGACCTAGCCTAGAGCACATACCGGGAACTATTCTGGGAGGTAAAGGTGGCCATTGTACTACTGACCACATCACCCATCAAATGTGGACTGGTCTATAACAATGTGGACTAGCACCATACACCAATACACCTCACGGTCAGCTAAAGGGTCCTTTACTGTTTTATTTACTTGAGAAACTACACAATCCAAACAGCATTTACATACTCATACAGTAGAAACAGCCAGAGGTGAATTAGCTGAACAGCAACGGTCAAGAACACCACCTTGTATGCAGCCCACATATAGGCCTTGCTGAGGAAGCTCTTCTTAGCTTGACATTGAAAGGTATAACAGATAATGCAGAATGAAGAAGCAGAAGATAAAATTCTGTCCCAGAATGAGGCTGTGACCCCAAATTTCCTTCAGATCACTGAAAATGACTTTCAATAATGAAAGTAAGTCTTTGCTCTGTGAATAGATCTTCATTAAACTTCTGACAAAGGTTTGGACAGATGAGCTATTCTTAAAATTGCAAAAGAAGAATGAAGAATAATATAGAACATGGATCTAATTGTTTCTACATGACTGGTCATCAATAGTCACCACAGAAGGATATGATAGCATAACAGAAAAACATAAACATGTCTAAAAATGGAGTGCCTAAAGCAGTACTGTCTCCTACTCTTACTTTCTGTACTCATACATTACTTCAATTATGATAAGTCACAAAGAGTGAGAGCAACCCTGCATGCTGGTGACGTTAAGGTGTGGTATGCAGAAGAACATCTATTGTCAATAAACAAATACAAAGGACAGCAGACATGACAGCTGCAATGAGCTGAGGAATAGATGGTGTAGATCAATGCTGGATAAGTCTCAACAACACTCTTCATGCTCTCAAACAAAGACAAAGCAGGAGATATACAATATAAATGTCTTATAACATAAGGAGCATGGATAAGTCTCAACAACACTCTTCATGCTCTCAAACAAAGACAAAGCAGGAGATATACAATATAAATGTCTTATAACATAAGGAGCATGGATAAGTCTCAACAACCACTCTTCATGCTCTCAAACAAAGACAAAGCAGGAGATATACAATATAAATGTCTTATAACATAAGGAGCATGGATAAGTCTCAACAACCACTCTTCATGCTCTCAAACAAAGACAAAGCAGGAGATATACAATATAAATGTCTTATAACATAAGGAGCATGGATAAGTCTCAACAACCACTCTTCATGCTCTCAAACAAAGACAAAACAGGAGATATACAATATAAATGTCTTATAACATAAGGAGCATGGATAAGTCCTCAACAACCACTCTTCATGCTCTCAAACAAAGACAAAGCAGGAGATATACAATATAAATGTCTTATAACATAAGGAGCATGGATAAGTCTCAACAACCACTCTTGATGCTCTCAAACAAAGACAAAGCAGGAGATATACAATATAAATGTCTTATGACATAAGGAGCATGGATAAGTCTCAACAACCACTCTTCATGCTCTCAAACAAAGACAAAGCAGGAGAAATACAATATAAATGTCTTATAACATAAGGAGCATGGGTAAGTCTCAACAACCACTCTTCATGCTCTCAAACAAAGACAAAGCAGGAGATATACAATATAAATGTCTTATAACATAAGGAGCATGGATAAGTCTCAACAACCACTCTTCATGCTCTCAAACAAAGACAAAGCAGGAGATATACAATATAAATGTCTTATAACATAAGGAGCATGGATAAGTCTCAACAACCACTCTTCATGCTCTCAAACAAAGACAAAGCAGGAGATATACAATATAAATGTCTTATAACATAAGGAGCATGGATAAGTCTCAACAACCACTCTTCATGCTATCAAACAAAGACAAAGCAGGAGAAATACAATATAAATGTCTTATAACATAAGGAGCATGGATAAGTCTCAACAACCACTCTTCATGCTCTCAAACAAAGACAAAGCAGGAGATATACAATATAAATGTCTTATAACATAAGGAGCATGGATAAGTCTCAACAACCACTCTTGATGCTCTCAAACAAAGACAAAGCAGGAGATATACAATATAAATGTCTTATAACATAAGGAGCATGGATAAGTCTCAACAACCACTCTTCATGCTCTCAAACAAAGACAAAGCAGGAGATATACAATATAAATGTCTTATAACATAAGGAGCATGGATAAGTCTCAACAACCACTCTTCATGCTCTCAAACAAAGACAAAGCAGGAGATATACAATATAAATGTCTTATAACATAAGGAGCATGGATAAGTCTCAACAACCACTCTTCATGCTCTCAAACAAAGACAAAGCAGGAGATATACAATATAAATGTCTTATAACATAAGGAGCATGGATAAGTCTCAACAACCACTCTTCATGCTCTCAAACAAAGACAAAGCAGGAGATATACAATATAAATGTCTTATAACATAAGGAGCTGGTGTAGATGTGTCATATATCTGGCAAGAGAATGATATGGAGGTTCCTCCATGAGAATTCAGAGACCAAAGTCAGAAGAAAACTTACAATCCTGTAGAAAAATATCTAGTTCTATCAAGAATCAAACTGATGTTAAAGAACTTTTACACAAGTGGAATAAGACTAGCCTTTGAGTTTGGATCAGGAGTATGGTTTACAGCAGCCAAATGATTAACATTGAATTTCAGAATCAACATAAGTGAACTTGCCCACACATGCTATGTTTCCCTTGTCAAACACCACTGAAGAGTTCCATGCTCATTATCCCAGCAGCAGTTTGATTCATGTCCACCTGGCTTGTCCTTTGCACTTTGAGTATTGTCCAGACATTTTACTCACTCCCTTCTGAGCCGGTATAAAAGTGTTCCAAGGACACTAGAAGTGCACATCATATTTATCAGAAAGTAGCTCTCCCCCAGAAGGGAAGCAGCAGCTCATCTACCAGCCTTTTCATTGCCTGGCACACCTGCATGTCCTGGCAGAACATCCATGGTATACTTTCACTCTGCACGCAGCCAAGTGATGCTAGCCACTCCACTCGGAACATCTTAGTTTCTACTTTCCAAAGCATGTTCACACATACAAGACTGTCACAAAGTACAAAATTAAGTACTCTGGTTCGTCACGGGTGCCATGACAACTCCTTCCAAACCAGTCCTGCCGGGCATAGCTTGAAAGCTCGTCGGTAGGCGTCCAGTGGTTTTGCATTAGCGATGCTACTCTTGGCCTGCGTGTGTGTGAATAGTCCGTCTCTCCAATAGATATCTGGTTGATCCTGATGGTGGTCATATGCATTGCGAACTGATGAGGCTCAGCCTTAGATCAGGAGATTTGTTCACAACTTAGACGAGCAATATTTTCTGTGGGCAAAATCTCACTGGCCGCATGTGTGTGTGGTCTGTTCTGGCGGTCAGTCCGTGTATCTGATGGATACCTGGTTGATCCTATCAGTAGTCATACGCTTGTCTCTCAGCTGAAAATTAAAGGAATTGACGGAAGGGCTGTTTGCATGAGGCTCTAGGCTACCATCTGTTTTTGAGAGCCAATATATACAGGGATAACAGGCCTGTGGCAGCCTAACGTCCACTGCACCTGCGTTCGTCTCCAGTCGTCCTGACATTTCTTGCCACTGGAATCAGACGGATGCAGGCGAGAGAGTGAGGCCGATGAAGTTGCGCAGCTCTTCCTCACTATAAACAAATTCATCGCGCAAGTCATTCTTCATCCTGTTGTCTTCATCATTCCTGATAGACAAACTGGATGTAATGAATTGTCTTGATGGACGAACATCCATAGGTGGGGTTTTTAATTAAAAGGAGTTTGAAGCAAATAAATAGATGACAGCGACAACTCTTTTCCTGAGCTGGGATGTACATCTTAGTTCTACGGTTATACTTACCAGGTATTGAAGTTGATACAACAGTAGCACTATTTTTGTTCAAACTTCCTGTTGATAATGCTGACCATCTGTTATACTGACCGTCTGTTATACTGACCGTCTATTCATTATACTGACCACCTGTTTGTTATACTGAATGATATATAAAACAGACTGCCCATCAGCTGACTATACAGCATACATGTTAACTAATCTGACTCTTGCTATATGGATTATCTGTTGCCAGGGCCCATCGCTTGTTAACTATACTGACCTTCTCTTCCCATGGGTCCTGGGAAGCCAGGTTCACCAGCAATGCCCCTCTCTCCTTTTGGTCCAGGCACTCGTGGATCTAAAATCACATTGTTTGGACCAGACAGACCTGGGTAGCCTTTCTCACCTGAAATGTAGTCACATACTCTTAAATAACAAAAATGCTTGAAATTAATTGTGTCTCATTAGAGGTATAGATATGGGTGACTGGATGAGGCCTGATACCATAACCTGGCTTTCAATATGGATAACATGGATTCAAAACAAAGAAATACTCCAAACCTGCAATTCCACAATGTTTGTGTCATGTCTTCAGGTAGTGTGGCATGTATCTGTGAAACACACACAATTTGTGAAGCAAATTCAGATTCCAAAGGACACATTAATGTTGTCAGACTTTCCTAGGCATTCCTATACATGCACGCATGTACAAGCTGAGCTGTTTTAATGAGCTAAAACAGTAAAGTGCCTTGTGGGAATAGAAACCCCACATCTTCTACAGGGGTCTGCAGGTGTCTGCACAACGCTACCACAGTGGTGCCCACCCCTCTACAGAAGCACTGGACACAACCAGTAGGTGTGATACAAAGAACAAAGTGTGTATCTGTATGTTTATATGTTTGTTTGGGAAAATGTGGATGTGGTCTTAGAGTCCCAAAAAGAACAAAATATCTGGAAATAGCTATAGTAATTCATTTAGAATGACTGACTGATTTACAAACCGATATCATAGCATTCTGGGCAAACCTTGGTTTGTTGTACCTTGTTTCTCCTTTAGTAATACTGTTTATTACTAGTTTGTTTCAGATTTCTCTTTGTGTCATTTTGCCTAACATGATAATCGCTCCCATGTTTCCTAGATTTCAACCATATTCATTCTGTTGTCCAACTTTTGTCTATATCATGGAAAGACACAATTACAAACATATTGGCTACTTAAGAAGACACAGCAGCCTATTAACACATCTTGCTAGTAGGAAAGATTGCCTTTGAATTAAAATGTTATTATTGCCTATTTAAGACGATAAAACAAAGAAAACTGATATATTTTGGTCACTTGAAATGTCATAAAGTTTGGAGAGAACAATAATGGTGGGGTATATGCCTGTGAAGAGAGGAAGAGGAAGGCCAAAGAGAAGATAGGTGCAGGATGTGGCGGATGAACTCCAGATGGGTGTATCAGATGAGGGACAACTTGCTTGTGATCGAGAAGTTTTCCAGAATGAATAGAAGGAAAGATGTAAAGCAAGCATGATGAAGGAAAACAACAGTTTCAATAGGGAGATAACCAGAAAAGATGGAGGGCAAAGATGACGTTAGACTACCGCTGTATCCAGAGTAGCAACTCATTGCAGCCAAACTTCATTGTCAGGAGAGTTAGATTACCGCTGTATCCAGAGTAGCAACTCATTGCAGCCAAACTTCATTGTCAGGAGGATATTTGCTGTTAGTTAGACTACCGCTGTATCAAGAGTAGCAACTCATTGCAGCCAAACTTCATTGTCAGGAGGATATTTGCTGTTAGTCATCAGATTACCCTCACTGCTCATTGAACTGTTCATTTCCTAGCTAGTCAGTCTTCACCCCTCTTGACATGATGTTCTTGCAGTCTGGTCAAGGTTACAGATTTGCAGTTGTCCCTTCATTCATTTAATTGCTCTGGCTCTCTGATGGTATTCAATATATCGGCCTGGTTCACTGCACATCCACTTTTCCACAGTAGCCCAGCCCGCAAGTCTATCAGTGTGCTTTCCTCTGACACCCTGCTGTATGTTTGCTGTTTTATGTTACAAATGTCAACTGTTCTCTCTAGGCATTGTGTGCAAGTCTGTTGACAATGAGATGCCTCTGACATCCTGCTGTATGTTTGCTGTTCTATGCTACAAATGTCAATTGTTCTCTCTAGGCATTGTGTGGAAGTCTGTTGACAATGAGATGCCTCAAACCTGTCCAGGAAACACGACCAACCTAGGCCGGTCTGATGCCAGTCAGTCTGTATATGCTACACTGGAGTATGGCCTGGTTACACCCTAGTAAACCTCTCTGCAGGTGTGAGGTTTATACGTGCTACACTGGAGTATGGCCTGGTTACACCCTAGTAAACCTCTCTGCAGGTGTGAAGTTTGTATATGCTACACTGGAGTATGGCCTGGTTATACCCTAGTAAACCTCTCTGCAGGTGTGAAGTTTCAGTACCAGACTTACACACCTGTGGAAATGGTATCTTGGTATCATGTCAGGAGAGAAGTCTCAACATCAGCCTGGCTCCCATTGCTGCAGTCGCTTGTAAAGGCTCCAGCAAACTGATTGCCAGTGTATCAGAGTGAAAACACTCACAGCTGTCCAGAGGATCCACATGCAGTCACCAAACCATGTTATATCTATGTGATCAATACTATACTACTGGCACCTTGCCCAGATGATACTTGACTCTATGTGATCGTGACATATGTTTGTGTGCAGATGTCTGATTCTGTGTTTAACATGTCATTCTTGTCTATGTGATCATGACATATGTTTGTGTGCAGATGTCTGATTCTGTGTTTAACATGTCATTCTTGTCTACGTGATCATGACATATGTTTGTGTGCAGATGTCTGATTCTGTGTTTAACATGTCATTCTTGTCTATGTGATCGTGACATATGTTTGTGTGCAGATGTCTGATTCTGTGTTTAACATGTCATTCTTGTCTACGTGATCATGACATATGTTTGTGTGCAGATGTCTGATTCTGTGTTTAACATGTCATTCTTGTCTATGTGATCATGACATATGTTTGTGTGCAGATGTCTGATTCTGTGTTTAACATGTCATTCTTGTCTATGTGATCATGACATATTTTTGTGCGCAAATGTCTGATTCTGTGTTCACCTCATCTGTTGGCATTCTATATATTGGGGGATCTGCAGTTCTCCCTGTGTGTACAATTTATCTGCATTTATTTCTATGTGTACAGCACATCTAATGTCTACCTACGTGTACAACACATCTACATAGAGGGGGCTGAGTGGTCTCGAGGTATGGTGTCCTGCTTCGAGTGCTAGAGGTCCCGGGTTCAAGCAACGGTGAGGACCGGGATTTATTTCACGTGGACTTCTAGTAACAAAATTTCCCCTGGTCTCTGGGTAGTGAGATCGGACGCCCGTGTGTATTGTTGCGCACGTAAAAAATCCCTTGGCAGTTGAAAATAAAAAAAGAGTAGACTAACGGCGCTGCCCGGGCAAAATTTTGAATTAATAATTTATCCAAAGTATTTCAGGATCGTCGCCAGTGCTATGGAGTTCATGCACTGAGCTGAGATTCTCAGGTCTCAGGCTTGAGTTAGGAGTAGAACAGAGCACTTATGGGTTACACCTGTGTGTCGTGATGTTGATCCGTTGACTAAACTAAACTAAACACATCTACATGTCTACTTTGTGTAACACATCCACTAGTCAACCTATGTGTACAACATTATTTACCAGTCTACTTATGTGTGTAACACATTTACCGGTCTACCTATGTGTACAACACATCTACCAGTCTACCTATGTGTACAACAAATCTACCAGTCTACTTATGTGTACAACAAGTCTACCTATGTGTACAACAAATCTACCAGTCTACTTATGTGTACAACAAATCTACCAGTCTATCTATGTGTACAATAAATCTATCAGTCTACCTATGTGTACAATAATCTACCAGTCTACCTATGTGTACAATAATCTACCAGGCTACCTATGTGTACAATAATCTACCAGGCTACCTATGTATACAATAATCTACCAGGCTACCTATGTATACAATAATCTACCAGTTTACCTATGTGTACAATAATCTACCAGTCTACCTATGTGTACAATAATCTACCAGTCTACCTATGTGTACAATAATCTACCAGGCTACCTATGTGTACAATAATCTACCAGGCTACCTATGTGTACAATAATCTACCAGTCTACCTATGTCTACAATAATCTACCAGTCTACCTATGTGTACAGTAATCTACCAGTCTACCTATGTGTACAATAATCTACCAGTCTACCTATGTGTACAATAATCTACCAGTCTACCTATGTGTACAATAATCTACCAGGCTACCTATGTGTACAATAATCTACCAGTCTACCTATGTGTACAATAATCTACCAGTCTACCTATGTGTACAATAATCTACCAGTCTACCTATGTGTACAATAATCTACCAGTCTACCTATGTGTACAATAATCTACCAGTCTGCTTATGTGTACAATACACCTACCAGTCTACCTATGTGTACAATACACCTACCAGTCTACTTATGTGTATAACACATCTACCAGTCTACTTATGTGTACAATAATCTACCAGTCTACCTATGTGTACAATACACCTACCAGTCTACTTATGTGTACAACACATCTACCAGTCTACTTATGTGTACAATAATCAACCAGTCTACCTATGTGTACAATACATCTACCGGTCTACCTATGTGTATAATCTATCAGCATGTTTTCCTATGAGTACAATATATCTACCGGGCTTCCTGTGTGTACAGTGTATCAGCATTTCTTGCCATAAGTACAATATATCTGCTGGGCTTCCTGTGTGTACAGTGTATCAGCATTTCTTGCCATGAGTACAATATATCTGCCGGGCTTCCTGTGTGTACAGGGTATCAGCATTTCTTGCCATAAGTACAATATATCTGCCGGGCTTCCTGTGTGTACAGTGTATCAGCATTTCTTGCCATGAGTACAATATATCTGTCGGGCTTCCTGTGTGTACAGTGTATCAGCATTTCTTGCCATGAGTACAATATATATGCCGGGCTTCCTGTGTGTACAGTGTATCAGGATTTCTTGCCATGAGTACAGTACATCTGTGGGTCTGCTTATATGAACAATTAATCTGCATGTCTTTCTGTGTGTACAATATATTTGCTGTTCTAAATGAGACTGTTCCATTGTATCGATAGACAGAAAATGCTGGCAATTTCACTTTAATGTACAATTCTAAGTGTCACATAGGTCTTCTGTTCTATGTGTACACAGTGTGTGCTGTTCCCTCTATGTGTAAATATGTGCTACTCTCCCTATGTGTACTATACATTTGCTGTTCTCCCAATGTGTTCCATATGTTTGCTGTACTCTGTATGTTTACTATATGTCTACTGATCTCCTTAAATGTAAAAAAGTCTGCTGTTCTCCATATATGTACAATAAGTCTGATGTCCTAACATGTACAAAATATCTGTTTTATCTCAATATCTGCAAAATACTTGCTGTTTTTCTATATGTACTTGTTCTAGTTATAACTGCAACCAAACACAATTCATGACATGTTATAATGTTTCAATGGAAGCAGCATCCAGACAATTCAACAGCTTGATTTCCATGGCTAAGTAATCTCTCTAGAGGGTTCAAGGCTAAGCTGGAACATCAATTTGATTTGCCAACTCACAGAATAAGTAAGTGGCTTGGCTTTGGGGAGTAGAACCTGCTAGCCTCATCTGAAACAGCAATGATCTAATAAATGTGAAGCCATGAGCATTTGATGCTCCTGCAGAAATATCTTGATGTGGGTGACCTTTGTCTGTCAACATTGTATCTTTTTGTGTGCCTAATGTAGGCTAAAGAAGAAAATATGGGTGACCTTTGTCTGTCAACATTGCATCTTTTTGTGTGCCTAATGTAGGCTAAAGAAGAAAATGTGGGTGACCTTTGTCTGTCAACATTGCATCTTTTTGTGTGCCTAATGTAGGCTAAAGAAGAAAATATGGGTGACCTTTGTCTGTCAACATTGCATCTTTTTGTGTGCCTAATGTAGGCTAAAGAAGAAAATGTGGGTGACCTTTGTCTGTCAACATTGCATCTTTTTGTATGCCTAATGTAGGCTAAAGAAGAAAATGTGGGTGACCTTTGTCTGTCAACATTGCATCTTTTTGTGTGCCTAATGTAGGCTCAAGAAGAACATGTGGGTGACCTTTGTCTGTCAACATTGCATCTTTTTGTGTGCCTAATGTAGGCTCAAGAAGAACATGACTGAACTGTACCTTTTGTGCCTGGTGGTCCCATTGGGCCTCTTTGTCCATCGATACCTTCTTCTCCTCTAAAGCCCCTCTCACCAACACTGCCTTGGGCGCCCTCTTCTCCATTTTGTCCCTGCTGACCAGGACTACCAGACAATCCAGGAAAACCCTGAGGAAGCACATAGTACAATTGTTTTGAATTAAGAGCAAATTACACCATTAAAGAACTCCTATTTCTGGACAATCAATCACTAATAGCAAAATCAGAAGTAGAATTACAAGACCACAAGAATAGTCTAAATGAAGTCTGTAAGAAACAATATGAAAATTAGCATCAGTAAAACAGAGGTAATGACTGTAACCAAAGAAGAAGACACAACACAGATCCATCTAAAAGAACACCCCCTGAAACAAGTAAAGAGCTTCAAATACTTAGGAAGTATCATTAACATCTTCCACTTTTGCTGTCAAGCATTGTGAGGAGGAATAATTAGCGCTTCAGAGCCCCATGGGTGGCATTGGATAGTGTCATTCCATGTGACTGTACAATGTCTTTGATGTTGTCAATCCATTTTCTTCTTGGGTGTCCTCTTGGTCTTGTTGCAGATGATCTTTGTTGTAAGGCCCGTGATGGTAGTTGATGGTAGCCAAACCACCTGATCTTCTGTCTTTGGATATATGTGGCACAAGGTGTTGCTCCCACTGTCTGTCTGATAACAACATTTCTTACTCAGTCTCGGATTGTTAAGTTGGCAGCTCTCCTCAGGCATCTCATCTCACAGGTGTTGATTTTGCGAAAGTGTGATTTGGATAATGTCCAAGTTTGAGACTGGTAGCATAGGGTTGGTGTGTATATACTGTTTATTATCTGTCGTTTTGCGAACATGGGTATATTTGGATGTTTCAGTATGGGTGATAGTTGATATGTAAGTGCACTTGCTTTTTGAGATTTGATTTTGATTTCTCTGTCCAAACTGCCATCTTCTGTGATCATACTTCCAAGATATTTGAATTCTTTAACTTGTTTCAGAGATGTGCTATTTAACTGTACACTTAGTGGATCAGGAGAACTGCTAACTCGCATTACTTCTGTTTTGGCTGTAATTAGGAAGTATAATATCATCAAATGGCAAATCAGAAGACAAGATCGAAAATAAATGCAATAAGGCAAACCAACTCATTAGACAAATGGCACCAATACTAAAGAATAAACATGCATCAATAGCTACTAAGAAATCACTCTTCAACACAATCTTTTTACCAGCTCTACGCTACCAATGCCAAACCTGGACAATGACAGAAAAAGGGAAAAAAAAAATCACAACATAAATGAGATTTCTGAGAATACTCAGTGTAACAAGAAGAGAGAAAATCAGAAATTAAGAATTCATGACTAAAGTGGGGGTTATAGCAGCCCTAGATTTTATCAGAAGACAGCAAGTTAAATGGTTTGGCCATGTAAATAGATTACTGTCACGAATTTGCAGCCTTTACTTCCCAGAACAATTTTCAGTTCACTTTTGATGGGCCATGTAGAGAATCAAGAGACGAACAAAACTGTTTTCTCTATATTCAAGGCTATATAGTCTTGACGTAAGCTTGCAAAGCCTGCAAGTAAACAAACCACCACAGATGGCTTTCTAGATGGGAAGTTAATTTGACACCAGTACCGGTCACCCCCAGAGGTTATCAATCCAGCCAGACTGGAGGGCAGACTCAGGGGACTGAATGGTAATTAAAACCAACCAGGCATGACGCAAGCAAACCTGGTTTACCAACAGAGTTGTAAACTGGTTGTTGACCATGAGAACCTAATTGTTCCCTTGACATGACACCTGATAAGCATAGCTAGGAAATCACCCAACCGCGATGGCTGACCTCAATCTGAAACAGACTAGAGGTGCAAGGTGTGAAATCACTGATAAGACTCAGGGGGCTAAAATGTGTCAGACTCACAGGTGTGAGGGCTAGTGTGCATGCAGAAAGATTTATGACTGACATGTTGGGAGATAATGTGGCTGCCCTGTAGAAATGTGTGAAACAGATCTGATAAAGCAATTAGAACAGTACTGAAGGAATGTTAATTGCTTTGGGATACTAGTTAAATAGGCTGTTAGCTCTGGTCATGTTAGAAATGAAAAAATCTCTGAACAGGTAGGCAGCCAGCTCAATGTTTGTAGTCATATGTACGATTCTTATGTTGCTAGATTTCACTAGGAAAGTTATTTCTAAGTAATTATCTAAGTCTTGTAGATGTATGTACTGATTTTCAGTCTATATCTGACATAGGTTATTTCAATAAATATCATTGTCTAAGTATACTTTTAGGTGTCTTGGTAGATGCTTGTCATTTCTTTGTACACTATCCTAGTTGCCTTTTGGTGTGTGCATTTGTTGTACAGAATATAGTCAACTGACTATTTCTTTAATTCTTACCACAGCCGTAACGAAGTAGTGACTAAACCGGGCAGATCAGCAGTATGTGTAGTCACTTCAATTAGACTTGTTGTATAGCTCATTTTGTAGGTATACAATATTATTACTCATTAATAATGTCTTATGCTATTATGTTGAGTATCAATATATGTCCATCTTGAAGTAATATATTGTATGTATATTGGAGGTTTGATATATTTGAGTTGCCGTATGCATCAGTGTTGTTATACTCTGGATATGCACTCGAAAACTTTATTTAGTCTGTAACGTATATGGAAACTATGTTTCCCAGTTGGTTGTAGATAAGGATATTACTTACTTTTTTGCATTATACAATGTAAGAAAGAATAGCCTTATATGCCATTTTGTATTCTCATATCTTAGGTTTATTTGATGTGATTTGTTATATGGTAACTCACTAAGAATAAATTGGTGCTATGCTACTGTGCGCGCATTGGCACCTCGCCTATTGGTCAAATTGGTAGCAGAGGTGTAATGGTACAGACATTACCCACAACTGGTATAGGGTATATGGTGCTTAGCCCTTTCAGGAACTTTGGGCGGAGCGGCTGTACGACACAGAATGTCGGTATTAGCGACATGGACATGGGGCGGCAGAAATGTAATAATTACAGGCGTGTGAGACAATTGAAAAGCCCGCCCCAGACTAAAGACAGTAGGGAGAAGGAGGATGGTGAACGCAGTAGAGCTGGAAGATAAACTTGGCCAGACTGGTCATTGTATATGTATGTGTTAGTATTACTTAGGATTGTGCTGATGTAGAACTGGATATAACACATTCTTGACTTTCTTTCAAGCTCTCACAAGGAGCACCTATGTTATAGATCTCAAGAACGAGTTATGACTAGGTAGAGCCAGGACTGGCAGACGTCAGAATACCGGCAAGCTGTTTTTTTGTGTCTACTGGAGAGTGGGGATCTGGACCACAGATCCAGATAGTTCAAGTAACAAGTTATGTAATGTTTGTCATCAATAACAATATGTTATATAATTTCATCATCATCATCGTACAAACCATCATATGTCTATTTTTATGATTAGTAAATAAATGTTGTAGTATTGTAACTCATAGTTCTGTCATTATATTTTTTTCCAATTGTGCATACATGTTGTTGTGTACATTGGTGGGGGTTCACTTAGACACCAAGGAAGGGAGCAGTCAGGGAGAAAAACCTGTACTGAGATAGTTGTCAATACTCTTATATTTAGACTTAAAAATATATCTTAGCTAACCTTCTCTTTCCCATTCCTTGGCGAATATTCAGCACAGTTCATTTCATTTTGTAACGAGCCACTTGGAGCTGTACGTTGGATATTCATGGGCCTTAATCTAGTAGTTCAGCCATATAGATTTTGTCCCTAGTCAGTTTCTGACTATTTGGGGTTGCTCGCCAGTGAATAATACTTTCATCTAGCCGGTGGGGCACCCCGACTTCTGACAATTACCAACCAACAGTATACCACAAGTAATTATGTACAGACCAAATGGAAGTAGAAGAAGAGGCCGCCCATGTAAATGATGGACATAGGGAAAAGCAGTCCATGAGATTCTCAAAATATTAAGCTCATAAATGGGCACTCTCCTGCTGCTTATGCTTCACCGTGACACTGCCAGGCACAAGATGAGATGAGATGACTACTGAAATGTTTTGTCTAAAGCAAAATAATGTTTCCCTGCATTTGCATTGTTATCTTGGAGTGTAAAGGAGCAGTCAACATTGTGGAGTCACATTATGAAGAGAGAAAAACTGAAACATATTGGAACAACTGGTAACATTCACAGAAAACACATAAATGAAGGCATTAGAAGAGGATTCTGGTCAGCCTTCCATTACAGTCAAGTACCCTTTTCACACCTTGTGATGTACTAGATATATGGTTAAAAAAATATGAAGGAATCTTGTACACACTTTTCTCTGATGTATGAACAAAAGCCATGAACACTGAATGATGTGAGATAGATGGTTACAAGAGTAAACTATGTTTCAAACACACAGCAACCTCTATTAGATGGTAGTCCTTAGTGGAGGCACCTTAAATTCAAACCTTTCCACTGCCTTGTGGGCTAGGCATTTCAGTGATAGGCTGCCAGATTATTAACTATACTCAAGCTAATGAAAGATAAGGTCAATCCGTTGATGAAACAATCTCTAATGGAATGACAATCAATTTGTAAGCTGCACATATTTGACACCAATTTTTACATTACATTTGGCAAAAGATCAACACTAAAGCAAACTAGAATTTGTAAAGAACAATACTCACAGCCTGTCCCATGCGTCCAGTCGCTCCTGGAAGACCCGGTGGACCCATCATACCAGGGTTTCCATCTTCTCCTCTGTCTCCTTTATAACCTGGAATCCCTGACAGTCCACCTTCTCCTTTTGCACCAGGACGGCCTGTTAACATATTCATGACAGCAAGTGTCGTGTTTCATTAATGTATACTTCTCAACATTCTTAAGCAAAAAGGATCAATAATTATTATTACAGCAAAAATATTTATATCAGTTACAGTAACCAAATATAATATTAATAATACAGTGTATCATCATCATCACCATCTGCCATGCTGATAAGCAAGGGCGGCCATAGTTGGCCATCTCACACCGTCATTAGTTTTGGATCAGGTCTGTGTTCTTGTACCACTCATGCCATGTGCCAAAGTCATATTGTCTTTGATAATGTTTGTCTAATTTCTCTAATTAATTTACGGTTTCATTTGTTTCTTACAGAACTGTCTCATTCCATGGTATTCTTTGCATTTTCCTCAGAAACATTTCCACTGCCATTCGATGCTTCTCAGCTTGTCTGCTTATTGTCCATGTTTCACATCAATACAACAGTATGGGTTCTATATAGCACCTCAACACCCTTTTTCTGAATGCACTTGACAGTTTTTTATTGCCCAATCTATATAATGTTCAGTGTGGTTATTGTATGCAATGGTCAGCTTGTGTTAAAATTTTTAGAATTAAACTGTAAACAAACCAAGATTATGGTAGTCTCCAAGAAATGTCACAATATAATATCAAAGTAAATGGGAAAAATTCTTAAACAAGTGAATCGGCATAACTATCTCAGAACAGTCATAACTTCTGATGCAAGGAGCCTTGTAGAGATTAGAACAAGAATTGCTATGGCAGAGGTGTTTTTTGCAAGGTGGACAACACACTGCCTAGTATTTTTTTTTTTCCCCCCGTGTTTCCATCCTGTTTCAGGATATTGTGGTCAACATCAGCATCTTTCAGCTGTATGTTGATTCCTAGGCTAGATTACGCTCATCAGCACGCCACAACTTTCTGAGCGACCGGCTCCATACTCTCATAAGTGACTGGCGTGACTCGAACCGCTTCCAATTCTCGTGCGCTCACGTCAACCACGAGAGTATTCGGGGTTACGGAGAAAGCTGCTAACCCCTCGGCCAGGGAAACCGGCCCAGTATCCTTAGCTTTCCTATAAAACTCCGACCATGTCCAACCCCTCCCCCCCCCCCCCCCATATTTTTCATTTCCATTTCTACTTCTCTTCTCCGTGTGTTTTTAGCTCTTCCTCTATTTGTTTCCCCTGTGGATTCCAGACAAAGGCCTTTCTTATTGTGGTATTCCTAGATGTTCTCAAAGAATATACTATCCTTAACCAGCATCTTTTCTTCAAGCCTTGGTTGACTGGTATTTGTCTAGCTCTCTCCATGAGCTCCACATTTGTGATTCTGTCATAACTTTTTATTCCTTCTACTCTGTACATGCCCTAATATTTACCACTTTGATCTTACCACAATGTTAGCATTACATTTATTTAGCACACACAATGTTCATATCTAATAGTCATAATTTAACATATCTTACCTGGAGTGCCATCAACACCTGGCTCTCCAGGAAAACCTTTAGGTCCATCTCTGCCGATCCCTGCTTCTCCTTTGCTGCCTTTTACACCCTTGTCACCCGGAACACCATCCGTTCCCATCTGACCTCGTCCACCAGGCATGCCCGAGAAGCCAGGAATTCCATCAACACCTGGTGGCCCTGGCCGACCTGTTAAAACATAGATCAACATTAGAATCTATAATCAAGAAGTATGAAGGAAATGTAGGAAGTTACATCAACTTTGCATCACTACCAGATGAACTTGAATGATCTGTTGATGTCAACAGTAACATTAGAATATAGCTATCATAAATAGTAAAAATGTATGTAAAATCTGGTAGCTTTAATACACTGATTTGGGAAATTCACTTTAAGGAATAAATGGATTCTCTCTGACAGACAAAATAGCATGATTTGTGTAAGTCCAAAGCACAAAACCAAGGAGGTATCCAAGAAGAAGATATAAGGGTGGCATAGAATAAGTTTTAAAATAAATGTGATAATACCTGATTATAAAGCCAAACTATACACTTGTAATTCTAAGATTCAATGTAGTTTATTTAATTACATATTCTAACATATATACTACCTGGTAAACCAGGCAATCCATCAAGTCCAACTGGGCCAGGAAACCCAATATCTCCCTCCTGTCCTGATGCTCCAGGTCTGCCGTCCTGTCCACGCAGTCCTGGCAAGCCACGCCGACCAGGCTGACCCTGCAGTCCTGGGAATCCATCATCTCCAAGAAGGCCTGGTGTTCCTGGCCTCCCATCTTCTCCATCTTCACCTGCAGAGGATGATCATGGCATTGCCTACATTCTATGATTAGCACAGAGACATGTCAGATGTGCATATACCCAGACATGCACAAATAATGATAATCAATCACTCAATGCAAAAAACGAGTAACTGAGGAAGACACAGAGAAAGTGAAAAATGAAAGAAGCAGCATAAACTCCACAGTTGAGCAAGCACAACAGGAGGATTCTTATCACCAGAAGGAGTCCCCCTTGCAAGAATGTTTCGGCCTCTTTATCTACTTTACACTCTCAAGGGGCGGCCTCATTTGGGCATGACTTCCAGGTATCTTTCTTCTGTTGCACATCTGAACCGTGTAGACCAGCTTCAAGACATACAATCACTGCACAAATGTGGTGCTATTTGTGTCTACCTGACAGCTACCCTGCCCTTGGGAAGGAGATTGTCATGCATCCAGTGCACAAAGACCCACATCTTTCTGATGGCCCCTTTGATTCCACCACGAGAAAGCCAGCTTCTTTCCCCTGTCCTTCATACCAGGACAGCCTGAGAAGGTAACCCGGCCAACAAATGCCTGCAGACGTTGGATGTGTCGGCCGAAAGGTTCAAATATTGCAGCTGTAAACAGGCACAACACAATTACGTTTAAAACAAAATTCCGGATGAACGCAGCAGCAGAAGAAGAAGCTTCCAGGGCAGAAGAAAAAAAGAGATGAAAGAACAAAAGCATAATAGAATGAAAGTAAAGTAATATGTAAAAAGAGGAGCAAAGAGAAGTAATTTGAGGTAGAGGGAAAAAGAGGAGAGGGAAAAATGTGGAAGAAAACAGGGTGGTGGAAACTGAGAGTATACTTAAAATAAGCTGTTTAAGATTTGCAGGTGAATGTAATAAAGACAGAGCACAAATTAGGTTGAGAACTCATTGCAGCAACCACACAGCAGATAGCCAGGATAGTTATGAACAAACACCAGATACAAGACCAATGAATCAATGTGACACTAACATCAGATACGTTTTTAATGTGAATTTTAACTTCACATATCAAATGACAATTGCAATCTATTCAACAATAACAATGTTGACTCACAAGTAACATGAGATTTATCTTTTTCCCCCCGTTTCTATATACTGTTAAAGTTTATGGACCACTTACTTCCAATTTTGGCTTTCAAAAACAATTGTTGTTATATTATTATAAAAAGAATGTTTCAAGAATAAACAAATGACACAAAAGATTTGGTTAAAGTTACCAACCCCAAATACTGGATTCTAATGTGAAGGCTTAGATTATTAAACCAAAATACTGACTTCCATTACAAATGCTTTGATGTATTACCTCAACTATTGGCTATAATTACAAATTTAAAAAAAAATGTAGTTGCATGTCCTTCGCAGGACATAGCAGTCAACCCCAGCATGTTTGCTGTTCGTGATTCCTGGGCAAATTTTACGTTCAGCAGTTTGCCATTGCTTTCTGAACGACCGGCACCTATACCTTTTTTGAAAAAAACCAGCAGCGCTGTGTTTCGAACCTGGGTCTACGGGCTCACAAACCGCGTTCGCAAGCCCTAAGCCACGGAGACTGGTATAATAATAATATATAATTATATATAATATAAATAATTACAAATACTTGCATTATAACCCCATATACTGGCTTCCATTGCAAATGCTTTGATGTTTCTGCAACAAATACGGGTCTCCCATTTGTTAACACTTTGTATTCTAAGTATTCGTTACTATAAAGTAATAAACATTGAGGTCTAAAGTGGTTAAAATGATAACACTACGGTAAAGACAAAATAACAGCTAGAGTATAACAACTGGACGGAGCAGGAGGATTTGATAAAAAGTATGTCAAGAGTGGAGTAACCAATAAACATATGTGAGTTGCGTGGTACAGAATGAGTTCAGTGTTAATGATACAGTGAGGACAAATGACAACTGTATGTTGTGTTTAACACTGTACAACCTTTGTTCATACAAATGGATATCTCAGTAGGTTCACGAGTATGCTGATGACACTAACCTGCAATTCCCTTCATTCCCTTTAAACCAATTCTGCCTTGGCGTCCAGCAAAGCCAAAGTCACCGGGGCCACCTGGTTCACCGCCCACACCGCTGTCTCCTGGCAGACCCTTCAGCCCTGGCAAACCTTCCATCCCTGGCAATCCTATGAAGCCATCACTACCCTGGGCATAAAGTCACAAATGTGAGTGTCACAGTGCAACAACATTTCAAGTGCATGCTTAAGTACAGCAACATGCCAGCATCATGTGGCAGGTCCTTTCCAGAATGTTACTCTTATCATAGCCTGCTGGAAACACTCTTGATCTGTCACTAATTCCACTGCCTCATGCATTCTCATTCCCAGAGTGTTATGGTCATGTGTCCATCTTTATGTTGGTTGACCCTTGTCTCTTTTTTTCAGTAACAATGCTTCTACTACTGTTCTCTCTAAATCATTGTGATATTTTGTATGGCCAAAGTATTTCAGTCTGTGACATGGTGTGGTTAATGAGTCAGTTTTCGTCAATGGTGAGATCTTGCAGTACGTTCATATTTTTATACTTCTTGATTCACATTTTTAAGAATGTGTCTGTAACATTATATATATATATATATAACCTGGCTCTCCGCTGGATGGAGAATACGACACACACACACACACATCGTGATTGTAACTGACTCAGAAAGCATGCTGACGAGGGTGAGGACGGGCAGGCTTTGTGCGGAGTGGCTTGATTCGCTTCGGAGGTCACGGGTGACAAGCATCGCCTGGATCTTTTCTCCGGGGCATGCCGGTATGCTGGGAAATGAACAGGCGGACAGATTGGCTGGCTCTGCAGAACTTGGTGGAGTATTGATACATGATAAGGCAGACGTGGTTGCGCCTTGTGGGAGCACGTGCACACCTCGGAGGAGCAAATGGATTACCATGGTCTGGCAAGAATGAGACAGCGAGGAGTGATGAAGGGATCTGGCCGACGCTCAACGCTTAGAGGAAAGGCGAGACGGACATATAATCAGATTGCTACTGGTACTATTAGTGTTGGAACTCTTCGCTGGCTGCTGAGGATGGGGACGGTGCGCTAATGGGAATGCCCTGAATGCTGTGATGTCGGTTCCTCAATCAATCAATCAATCAATCAATCAATCATATATATATATATATATAAACATTAATACAATGACATATATTATATGAGCAACAGTAAGTAAATTACATATGGCTATACAATGACAGCCGGTCTCTCTGGCTGTGGGGTTACAACACTTTCTCCGCAATCCCGTTTGTCACGCAGAGTCTCGTCGCGGGAGCCGAACTGGGAGCGGTTCGTCCCCCGCTGGTGACTTGCGGGACACTGAGCCGACCGCTCAGAAAGCAATGGCAAACTACTGAGTGTAATCTTGCCAAGAAATCAACATACAGCTGAAAGATGCTGGTGTTGACAGCGAGGTCCTGTAAAGGATATGCTAAATAAAAAAAAAAAAATACAATGACATCTATTATATGAGCGACAGTAAGTAAATTACATATGGCTATACAATGACATCTATTATATGAGCAACAGTAAGTAAATTACATATGGCTATACAATGACATCTATTATATGAGTGACAGTAAGTAAATTACATATGGCTATACAATGACATCTATTATATGAGCAACAGTAAGTAAATTAAATATGGCTATACAATGACATCTATTATATCAGCAACAGTAAGTAAATTACATATGGCTATACAATGACATCTATTATATCAGTGACAGTAAGTAAATTACATATGGCTATACAATGACATCTATTATATGAGTGACAGTAAGTAAATTACATATGGCTATACAATGACATCTATTATATCAGCGACAGCCCGCGAAGGTTAACCCGGTCAACAAATGCCCACAGAAGTCGGATGTGTCGGCCTAACGGCGCAAGAACGCAGCTCTGCTGTAAACAGGCACAACGCAGTCACATCCGAAAAAAAAATCCGGATGAACGCAGAAGAAGAAGAAGATATCAGCGACAGTAAGTAAATTACATATGGCTATATAATGATATCTACATTACTATACAATGACATCTATTATATCAGCGACAGTCGTGCTAGGAACAGCTCTGACTACCTAGTTTCCGAATGTCGCTCTTGTTCGGAACAGCTCTGACTGGGTAGTTTTCCGAATGTCTGTTGAGCCTGGAAAAGCTCTGATGGGCGCAACGACAAGCACATGTCCGAAAACTCGCTGAGTGGATGCCGTCTGCAAACCTGTCTGGTTTGTGCGGGAATGACCCGGGGAAACGAAATGACCAATATATTGAAGTGAGGATTTAAAGCAGCCATGAGCAGGACGTGACGATCTCCCTCGGTGAGCCCAGATCCAGGGCGTTATGTGTCGGCCCTGCAACTATGGAAGCAACCTTGGATGGCGGAAAATGCTATGGACTGTCCCTACCTTCCTTTGAGGGATGACCGTTGTCTTCGACCGTTCCACCTTGGCCAGCATGGTTGTAGATGGCGCCACAAAAGTGAGAGTCTCCCAGGAATGCTACCTGGTCAAAAATGCACGCTAAAGTCGATGTGTTGGCCTACGGGTTTCGGCCCAAGGGCGCATAACAGACACACCGCAATCACATCTGAAAAAACACTCCGGATGAACGAAAAGAAGAAGAAGAAGATATCAGCGACAGTAAGTAAATTACATATGGCTATACAATTCTTCTTCTTCTTCCGAGCCGAGCCATTGAGGTTCTTTGCTGAAGACAAGTCGCCTCCATTCGTCTCTCTGGTTGACCTTCTCTTGCCAGTCGCTGATTCCAAGTGCTTGTAGGTCTGCATGTATATTATCTCTCCACCGTCTTCTTAGTCTACCTCAGGGTCTACGGTCATTTATTTCTTGAGTGTAAGTGAGTTTATTTTCCCTATTATTTTCCATTCTTTCTATTGCAGTCTATTAGCCTTCATGATACCAGTGATTAGCGGGGACTTAAACAGATCATAAATCTCTTTGTTGCTTCTTCTTTTCCACTCTCCACTTGTATCCCTAATGGGCCTAAAGATGCGACTTAAGACTTTGTTCTCAAAGGTTTGTAACAAGACTTTGTCTCCTTTAGTTGTACTCCAGGTTTCAGGGCCATACAGCACAACTGGTCTAATCAGTTCCTAATTTTGAATATTGTGATCTTGGTGTTACGAGATAGCGCATTTGATTTTAGCAGATGTTGTAGTGCATAGTATATCTTATTTCCAGAGTTGATTCTAGCTTGTTTTTCTTCCCTTATTATGTTGGAGCAGTTGAAGATTGTACCCAGGTATTTGTACGTTTCCATTCTTTTAATGGTCATATTATCTATTTGTATGTGGCCAGAGTTTTTAGCCGTTCCTTCTCTTGAAATTACCATATATTCTGTCTTATCTCTATCTTATATTCTGCCCCATTTGTTGAGCTTTTCCCTTTAAGTGAGTCAATATTTCCAATGTCTTTTGTTCATTTTCCCCTATAATATCTATATCATCTGCATAACCAAGCAGTTTGGATATTCCTCCAATAGCACATTCCTCCTTTACCTTCCTTACAACTTTCTCTAGAGCCAAAACTGGCTGGCTCCGCACCCCTGCAGATGGCCAGCCCATGGATCATGACGATGTTATTAACGTCCTTAAAGACATGTCGAGAACAGAAGACTTTGACGTCAGTGAATCCACATCGCTGTCCAGGATGAAAGATTTGGGAGTAAGAATTGGCATGGCCAGACATGAGAGGTGCCTCGTTAACCAACACAGAACTGGCACTATTAGCCACCGAACTCTGATGCTTATGCTGGGAGGAGGATCTGAGCACCTATGGACCTGTCCGGAGTGCAATGAAGATACCCCAACTGATAACTGATAACTGATTTCTCTAGAGCCAGATTGAAAAGGAGCGGCGATAGTGCATCACCCTGTTTCAAGCCAGATGTTATTTGGAAAGGGTCTGATTTCCTGCCTTTATATATTACTATATTATAAATATCTTCCATGTATAGTCTGGTCATGTTGATTAACTTCCTTGGTATTCCAAATTCCTGCATAGCATTCCATAGACTATTCCTATGGACACTATCATAAGCCTTTTTAAAATCCACAAAAATGTTATGGAAATCTCTTTTATATTCCCAACTTTTCTCGGCTATTTGTCGTAAGATTAATATCTGATCTATTGTTGGTTTGTTTTGTCTGAAACCCGCCTGGTAGTCACCTAATATGTCTTCCGAATATGGTTTTAGTCTATTTAGTAATACCGCGGATAGTATCTTATAGCTTATTGACAGGAGTGATATTCCTCTATAATTTTCACATTGGAACTTTCTTAAAGATAGGTATCTATAATGACTCTTTCCAGTCATGGGGTAATTCTTCTGTCCTCTAGATTTTTATTATTAGTTCGTATAGCTTTAGATGTAATGCATGGCCGCCTGCCTTTATAAATTCAGCAGCAATTCCATCAGCCCCAGTTGCCTTATTGTTTTTAAGTCGTGTTATTACATTTAGGATTTCTTCAAAAGCAGGTTCTTCAATTTGTGGTTCACATGTTAGAACCGCTTCCTGTGGGAAAGTGTTACTTGGAGCTTCAAATTTAGTAATTCAACAAAGTATTTTTTTCATGTGTTACACATTTCCTCATTGGTATTTATCATATTCCCATTTTTGTCTTTTAAACCATGTGTGTTGTGTTGGTGCCCTCGTTTCATTGACTTCAGTTCTTTAAAAAACTTTCTGGATTCATTGTTCTGGTGATTAGTTTCCATATCTTTGATTATATTGCTCATATATTCTCGCTTCTGCTGCCGAACTATTTTTGTAGCCTCTTTACATTCAGTTCTATATTGCTCTTCATTTTGGATGTTGTTGTTATTTAACCACAACTGTCTGGCATTCTTTTTCCTAATGACTGCTTCTTCACATTTTAGATTGAACCATCTGTTCTTTCTATGCGTGGTTAACATTCTTCTGCTGTAGTTTGAATTGTATTCTTGATGTTCAACCAAGTTTGGTTAACGCTTTCCTCCAACAGGTTTTGTAGTATTTTAAGGTTACATTTTATTTTATCTGCAAGTTTCTCTTTGACTGTACTTTCTTGTAGTTTTTCTCTGTTATATGTTGGGCATTTGTAGTTTAGCATAGAATGCTCTCTGAAGTTTTATTTTAAATTTTGCTCCAACGAGGAAGTGGTCGCTGTGGCACTCAGCTCCTCTATAACTTCTAACTTGTTGTATGTTTTATGCATTTTTGTTGTTAATTAAAATGTGATCTATTTGATTACAGGTTCTCTTGTCACATGATTTCCAAGTTTGTTTATGTATATCCTTTCTTTGCAGTCTGGTACTGCTGATCTGCAGTCCTTTGGCTTCTAGATTGATGACTCTCCATCCATTGTCATTTGAAGTTGTATGTAGGCTTTCCATACTGGCAACTTTTTTATAAGTTTGCTCTCTACCTATTTTTGCATTGAAGTCTCCCAGCACAATCAGGATATCCTGTTTGGGAGATTCTTCTATGACATCTTCCAGATCATTATAAAAGTCTTCTTTAATACAATGACATCTATTATATCAGTGACAGTAAGTAAATTACATATGGCTATACAATGACATTATATCAGCGACAGTAAGTAAATTACATATGGCTATACAATGACATCTATTATATCAGTGACAGTAAGTAAATTACATATGGCTATACAATGACATCTATTATATCAGCGACAGTAAGTAAATTACATATGGCAATACAATGACATCTATTATATCAGTGACAGTAAGTAAAATACATATGGCTATACAATGACATTATATCAGCGACAGTAAGTAAATTACATATGGCTATACAATAACATCTATTATATCATCGACAGTAAGTAAATTACATATGGCTATATAATGACATCTATTATATCAGCGACAGTAAGTAAATTACATATGGCTATACAATGACATCTATTATATCAGCGACAATAAGTAAATTACATATGGGTATACAATGACATCTATTATATCAGCAACAGTAAGTAAATTACATATGGCTATACAATGACATCTATTATATCAGCGACAGTAAGTAAATTACATATGGCTATACAATGACATCTATTATATCAGCGACAGTAAGTAAATTACATATGGCTATACAATGACATCTATTATATCAGCGACAGTAAGTAAATTACATATGGCTATACAATGACATCTATTATATCAGCAACAGTAAGTAAATTACATATGGCTATACAATGACATCTATTATATCAGCGACAGTAAGTAAATTACATATGGCTATACAATGACATCTATTATATCAGCGACAGTAAGTAAATTACATATGGCTATACAATGACATCTATTATATCAGCGACAGTAAGTAAATTACATATGGCTATACAATGACATCTATTATATCAGTGACAGTAAGTAAATTACATATGGCTATACAATGACATCTATTATATCAGCGACAGTAAGTAAATTACATATGGCTATACAATGACATCTATTATATCAGCGACAGTAAGTAAATTACATATGGCTATACTACAATGACATCTATTATATCAGCAACAGTAAGTAAATTACATATGGCTATACAATGATGTCTGTTATATGAGCGACAGTATGTAAATTAAATATGATTATTTAAAATAATTAATGAGATCCTGGTCTCAATGCTTGGCGGGAGGTGAAGTAAGATGATACCGCTGCACTAAAATATGCCTGGCTGAAGGCGAAGAAAGATGATTCCATTGTACTGAAATATACTTGACTGAAGGTGAAGTAAGCTGATTCCGTTGCACAGAAGCATGCTGTGATTAAGTATTGTAGTAACATGCCCATGATTCAGCCATAGTAAAAAACCTGCCCAGCATTTCTGTCATTTGTGTAACACAAGAGATACTAGAATGACAGGCCCATGTTGTGTTGTTCAGTCAGTTGTCTGGGTATGGAAAAATAGTCATGCACTTTCATTGATAGGAACGTGACAGCCAACAACAGCAGCACAAACACTGAATGTGCATCACCATCATCATCCAGGGGCTTGTGCAATGGAGAACTTCCCCCCCCCCCCCCCCACAACAGACTGTCACAACTGTTACAAACCACATATCCTATTGCTTTCATATGTAAATTATCTATCACATCTCAAATCCACCTAAGTTGTGGTCTTATTCTTTTCTGCTTCACAGTACACCTCTCTCCATACTCATCTGTTCCAGATGTTCAGGATTTTTTCACATGACCAAAATACTTTCAGGCTTCTTCAGTTTTACTTGTCTTAATAACCATCTTCTTCAATATTGAGTTCTTGTTGGATATATCGTTTTGTTCTTTTTTCGCCCAATGAAGATGCACATGCTTCAATAACCACAGCCTTTTGTCAATTGAATTCAGCATAAAATGTAACTTACTGGAGCTCCTTCTTGACCAGGTTTTCCACGACCTCCTGGCAATCCTCTTCCTCCTTGAAGACCAGGTAAGCCATCATCTCCATTGATCCCAGGCTGGCCATTGTCTCCTGGCATTCCAGTTACACCAGGTAATCCTACATGTATGAAATGATAACCACTATTGTAATAGGCAATATATAGACATGAAGTACCATTTTTAATTAAACAGCACCTAATGTAATAGAATTTATATATTTGCATTTCTCCACCAGAAACCATATATATATACGGCTTCTAGTGAAGAAGAGGAAATTGGAGGGTACAGACCTCATCTCAGTGTGAGGAAATGCAACCTAGAGGTGCTAAATGTCATTACAGGGCAGACCAGGCCCTAAGCCTTGGTCGGCAACTGGTCTAGGATGGAAGCTCCGACAGGCGGACAGTTAGAGCATTGCTTTGCTGATCTGGCAGCTTCTGCAGCTTGTATTGTTCCAGATGTGTTGGTGTTAACTTTCCTCTGGCGTAAACTAGGTAGGCCAAGAGAGGGATCATGCTGCATTGGCAACACATGGTCTCTACAATTCAGCCCAGGATTTGTGCTATGGAGACATATATCTTCATCCCAGGCCCCTGCTATTGGTTGTAGCTATTGTGCTCTTTTCCCTTTTTTTGTTATACGCAATGTAAAAAAACTTTTATCTGTCAAAACAGCAAGGCGCCAGGCGAGAGAGAGAGAGAGAGAGAGAGAGAGAGAGAGAGAGAGAGAGAGAGAGAGAGAGAGAGAGAGAGAGAGAGAGAGAGAGAGAGAGAAAGAGAGAGAGAGGGCAAGGGTGTGTGTGTGTGTGTGCGTGCGTGCGTGCGTGCATGCGTATAACAATATTATCGATTCAAAATATTGATAACATTCCTAAATGGCATCTATACTTGTGGGTACATTCTTAGTGATCTATTAAAATCGATCTCTATAGGTCTGCCACAGAAACTAGGTGCTTTAGAATGCAAAGAGTATTGCACAATAAGTTTTATGAGTCACATAACAAAGTTGTTACTGAGAATGATTATGAAGAGAATAAGAAACAATATTAAATCAGAAATTAGTGATGAGCAGTGTGGATTTGTAGAGGGAAATGGCACAAACAATGCTATATATTCTCAGGACACTATTAGAAAGAGCTATTGAAGTAACAACAGATTTGTACTTATGCTTCATCGACTACACAATAACATTTGACAATGTGAAACATGAGGAAATAATAAAATTACTAAAGCAACTGAACATTGACAGCAAAGATCTGTGAATAATAAAGAACATTAGCAGTAAACAGCAGTCATAAGCATCAACAACCTGGTAAGAATATTTTAGTATATAAAGAAGGGAATCATACAAGGTTGTGTAATGTTTCCTGATTTGTTCTCATTGTACAGTGAACATATAATGAGATCTACAGAAAATATGTCAGGGATCCAGGTTGATGGACATAATATAAATAACTTATGTTATGCTGATAACACTATCTTCATAGCAACAAGTCAGAAGGAATTACAGGAAATGATAGATACAGTAGTTGTAGAAAGTGAAAAAAATGGGCCTAAAATAATAGAAAGATGGAAGTCAAGGTGATATCAGAGAAATAGATTGTGCCTAAGTTGTGCAATTAAAGTAAATGACATTTTGGAGCAAGTGCATAAATTCAGATATCTAAAGGATAACATCAGAAGAGAGATGCATCATAGAGATAAAGAACAGAAAAGGACAAGCAAAAAGTGCATTCTATCAAATGAAGAACATTTTGTGCAATAAGTCCTTGTCCTTGAAAGTTAGAGAAAGAGGCCTTGCATGTTACATAGAATCAATTTTAACATATGGTTGAGAATCCTGGACAGTAAATAAACAGGCAAAAAAATCCCTGGAAGTCTTAGAGATATGATTTTATAGAAGAATGCTGAAAATTAATTGGAATTGGATGTACTGGATATATATATATATACACACACACATACACATCAGGGAGCTGCAATAGTGTAGCGACTAGACATTCATATATATATATACACACACACACACACATCAGGGAGCTGCAATAATGTAGCAACTAGATAATCATCTGCCGTTCTGGGGTTCGATCCACATCAGGGCAGTGTAAAATTGTGTAATTGACCTGAGCTCCCAGAAGATAGCAAGTTGTGGAGAAGCATGATCACTCACGCCAGTTGGCACTTGATGATGATAGATTATCAAGCTGGGGTTGATGACACACCAGTCCATACTGTTCAAGATTTGAGGCTTCTGTGTGTATCAACCCGTCCATATGATGAATTTCAGTGGTGACATGAGGAACATAACTTTGTCTCCCTCTGTCACTCACTCATATACTGAAGCACTCATTCAACTATATAGACACATGCAAACAAACATACAAGAGACAGCAAGTGAGCAAATATGAAAGACTGACTCACCTTCATCTCCTCTTAGACCTCTGGCACCAGGTGGGCCACCCAGACCCTCCATACCAGGTAGGCCTGGCATACCTGGAAGGCCATTACGTCCTACAATGGAAGAAACACAACAGTATCATGAGTTAATTCAGATTTTACCCTCCTCTTGGCCACATCAATTTTCCTATAACCTTGACCTGTGTGACAATCTCCTGCCTGCTTGCCCTCTTGAACCCTAGATTTGGTTCCATACTCATTTAGTTATATTAGCATTCTCTTGTCTTTTGTTTGTTATTGATTACTGATGAAGTCTTGGTAGCTGCAAGATCCACTGTAATACTTTTAATTGTTTTTATTGTAAAGCTGATGCTTTCTACTTTCCGTTTCTTCTCATTTATTTATTATATAATTTTTTGCTGACGTTTGTTTGACACTTTTAAAATCCTGTTATGCACAATATGAGTATCAGTTTGAACAAAAAACAAATGTGGAAATATTAATCTTTCACTTGAAAACTTTAAAAAAACTGAAAAAGACAAACACATCCTGAATCAAGCATGGGAACATTCTAGTCCTTTAACTTTTTCAGTTCCTTACAGTTTCACAGTAGACGTAGTAGGGGTAGGATAACCACTTCTTCTTCTTTCATTTGCTTACAACTGATTGCTTACATCTGGATAACCACTATGACAAATCACAAGCACATGACTTTCAATGATGACAAATACACAGCGGAAGTGGCCAGAAATCATGAGTACATGACTTTCAATGATGACAAATACACAGCGGAAGTGGCCAGAAATCATGAGTACATGACTTTCAATAATGACAAATACACAGCGGAAGTGGCCAGAAATCACGAGTACATGACTTTCAATAATGACAAATACACAGCGGAAGTGGCCAGAAATCACGAGTACATGACTTTCAATAATGACAAATACACAGCGGAAGTGGCCAGAAATCACGAGTACATGACTTTCAATGATGACAAATACACAGCGGAAGTGGCCAGAAATCACGAGTACATGACTTTCAATGATGACAAATACACAGCGGAAGTGGCCAGAAATCACGAGTACATGACTTTCAATGATGACAAATACACAGCGGAAGTGGCCAGAAATCACGAGTACATGACTTTCAATGATGACAAATACACAACAGAAGTGGCCAGAAATCACGAGTACATGACTTTCAATGATGACAAATACACAGCGGAAGTGGCCAGAAATCACGAGTACATGACTTTCAATGATGACAAATACACAGCGGAAGTGGCCAGAAATCATGAGTACATGACTTTCAATGATGACAAATACACAGCGGAAGTGGCCAGAAATCATGAGTACATGACTTTCAATGATGACAAATACACAGCGGAAGTGGCCAGAAATCACGAGTACATGACTTATATTACATGATGGTTGAAATTCAAGAGGGAGTGTTAATTACACATTACACACTGCTTAGGACTGAAGAGCTAAGAGTTAAACGTGTTGATATTTTAAAAATATTTTAGAATACTGAACAACTTTTAACCTGGTTCTCCTGGAATGGACATTCCTCGCTCTCCTTTGCTTCCTGAACGTCCTTCTTCTCCTGGCAGACCTTGTACCCCTCTTGAACCTGGATTGCCTGTAATTATAAAAACATACTGAATGAAGTCAAACTCATCCCATCTCAACAGGTTCCTCTTGTACCTTGCGGTGTCGAGGTGAAGCATAAACAGTGGGAGAGTGCCCGTGTATGGGCCTTGAATAATAGAAAGATGGAAGTCAGGGTGATGATATCAGACGCCTAAATTGTGCAATTAAAGTAAACAATGTTATTTTGGAGCAAGTGCATCAATTCAGATATCTAGGTACAAGATAACATCAGATGGCAGATACATCACAGAGATAAAGAACAGAAAAGTCAAATCGACAGAAGGAAACATAGATTTGTTACAAAGGTGTTTTCACAGAGATGTTTAAATAATGGCTCATACCCTGCGCAGGATGCTGCGATCAACTGGTACAGGTTGATTTACTAGGACATCTGTCAGTTCACTAGTTTGCTATTGCTTTCTGAATGAGAAGTCAACATTGATGTACACATGACTGAGCAGTGTGTGGACTGGACCCACAACCCCGCCATCTGTGCAGTGTGTGGACTGGACCCACAACCCCGCCATCTGTGCAGTGTGTGGACTGGACCCACAACCCCCCCCCCCCCCCCATCTGTGCAGTGTGTGGACTGAACCCACAACCCCCCCCCCCCCCCCACCATCTGTGCAGTGTGTGGACTGGACCCACAACCCCGCCATCTGTGCAGTGTGTGGACTGGACCCACAACCCTGCCATCTGTGCAGTGTGTGGACTGGACCCACAACCCCCCCCCCCCCCCCCCCCATCTGTGCAGTGTGTGGACTGAACCCACAACCCCCCCCCCCCCCCCCCCCCCCCACCATCTGTGGCAGTGTGTGGACTGGACCCACAACCCCGCCATCTGTGCAGTGTGTGGACTGGACCCACAACCCCACCATCTATGCAGTGTGTGGACTGGACCCACAACCCCGCCATCTGTGCAGTGTGTGGACTGGACCCACAACCCCGCCATCTGTGCAGTGTGTGGACTGGACCCACAACCCCACCATCTATGCAGTGTGTGGACTGGACCCACAACCCCGCCATCTGTGCAGTGTAAGTTTAGACGCAAGCACATCAAGCCCAATGGCCAGGCTGATCTCAATGTAGCAACTTTACAATAAAAACATGGGCAGACCATCCTGACTGTTCACAAATCTTTTTTCAAAAGATGTATTACATTCAAGTCTTAATAGTTATGGATTAAGAATCAAGATCATAACACTATGGGCAAACCTACAGGTGCTCTTTCTCACAATGCTAATGTGGAAAGTTGCAGATGCTGGTCATCTCTCAAACCTAGGTTGTGAAGATTTAGGATTTGTCCCTAATACCCCCCTCCTTGCTGCCATCTGTCAAACCTAGGTTGTGAAGATTTAGGATTTATTCTATAACACATCCCTCTTTGTTGCGGCAGATGCTTATTATCTGTCAAACCTTGGTTGTGAAGATTTAGGACTTGTTCCCAAATACATCCCTCCTGGCTGCAACCACACTTAAAATGCAAACGTTGATATAATGTGCCATGTTGATTAGCGTGGGTGGTCATGGGTTGCCATCCGACACCATCATCACAATCATGGATCAACCATCATCACAATCATGGATCAGTCTTTGTTCTTGTCTCCATTATACCATGTGGCCAATCCATCCAGATATTTATCTCGCTGCCTTTCCTTTGCTCTTTTCCAATCAGTCTTGCCAGTTATAGTTATAAAATGCAAACTTAGTTATCCCTAAAATATGTTGCTTCATCTGTTACCGTCTTTTCAACTAGCAATTGTTTGCAGATAGTCTTCAAAATATTCCCTTGCCCATCATGAGTGTTTCAAGAGCCTCATCTAGCAAGAATGAATTAGCAGAACAGTAGAGGCCATGAAAACCAACTTTTTTCTTGATGCAGAAAGGCACCAACAGGAACAATAGAAACCAGAAGAAAAGAGCTAATGGTGGTAAGGACATCATTTACATGCCATCAGGTAAGACATCTCATGAAACTGCAGACAGTAGCACATTTTGTAAGATCAAATAAGAGTTAACGCCAAGATAACACCACAACCTGATGTTACAATAAAAAGAACAATACATTCAAATAAATACCTAGGGGCAATCATAACAGCAGCCGGAAGATGGGGGATAGGAATTAAGAACAAAAGAGGCTGAGGAAGAACTGCATTTCAGAAGATGAAAAGAACCTTCTGTAGTAAGTCACACTAATTAAATGTCAAAAAGAAATGACTAAAATGTTAAATGGAGCTAGTTCTGCTGTTTGTCAGGGATTCATGGAATGTGAACAGACAAATTAAGGAAAACATGGAAGCAACAGAGATGTGGTTTCTGAGAAGAATGGTGTGAATACATTGGACTGCCAGAGTAATAACAACTGGTTAGAACAGGCTCATGAAAGTAGAACATTATATGCATCAATGTTTGTTTTGTTTTTTGTGCTCGTGCGCTTTGAACAAGCTTAGTCCATACACATTACTTCTAGTAGCACTGGATTGAATTTTGTGTGGATCAGCTTTCCCCATTACCGGTGTCCCTCGCCATCAGGTGAACACACTCTTGACTTCAAATGTACTTGCATTTTTCATTTCAAAGTCCAGGACGAGAAATCAATATTTTATTCCAACTGACCTGTGTAAGGGTTGAACCCCTGACCTCGGCATCAGCACACCGGATGTCTAGGAACACATGTTCTTATCCATTCAATCATGCTGGCCTCCATGTTTATCAATAAAAAGAAAATAATGTTCTGTGGTCATTTAATGAGAAGAGAAGTATTAAACAATATTGTGATGACTGGAAAGATCAGCAAAAGAGGCAGAGGTAAACTGGGAGAAGTGATGCTGGATGACCCAGGACAATGGCACTGTGAAATAGCAACAACAAAGGTAAACTGGGAGAAGTGATGCTGGATGACCCGGGACAATGGCACTGTGAAATAGCAACAACAGAGGTAAACTGGGAGAAGTGATGCTGGATGACCTAGGACAATGGCACTGTGTAATAGCAACAACAGAGGTAAACTGGGAGAAGTGATGCTGGATGGCCCGGGACAATGGCACTGTGAAATAGCAACAACAGAGGTAAACTGGGAGAAGTGATGCTGGATGACCTAGAACAATGGCACTGTGTAATAGCAACAACAGAGGTAAACTGGGAGAAGTGATGCTGGATGACATGGGACAATGGCACTGTGAAATAGCAACAACAGGTGTATCTGGAAGAAGTGATGCTGGATGACCCGGGACAATGGTACTGTGAAATAGCAACAACAGATGTAAACTGGGAGAAGTGATCTGGATGACCCAGGACAATGGCACTGTGTAATAGCAACAACAGAGGTAAACTGGGAGAAGTGATGCTGGATGACCTGGGACAATGGCACTGTGAAATAGCAACAACAGAGGTAAACTGGGAGAAGTGATGCTGGATGACCCAGAACAATGGCACTGTGAAATAGCAACAACAGAGGTAAACTGGGAGAAGTGATGCTGGATGACCCGCGACAATGTTTTGCATATCCTTTACAGGACATCGCTGTCAAAATCAGCATCTTTCAGCTGACTGTTGATTTCTTGGCAAGATTACGCTCAGTAGTTTGCCATTTCTTTCTGATGGGCTGGCTCAAATACCCAGCAAGTTACCGAAGCGGTTAGAACCGCTACCGATTCTCGCCGTCGTCACATGAACACGAGAGTATAACTGATTACGGAGAAAGTCGCTAAACCTATCGGCCCAGAGATACCAGCACCTAGGAAATGGCACTTTGAAATACAACAACAGAGGTAAACTGGGAGAAATCATGCTGGAGCCCAGGACAAATGGCACTGTAATAGTCAACAACAGGAGGTAAACTGGGAGAAAGTCATGCCGGATGACCCAGGACAATGGCACTGTGAAATGGCAACAACATAGTAAACTGGTATAAGTCATGCTGGATGTGACCCATGAGCAATACGGCACTGTGAAATAGCAACAACAGAGGGTTAAACTGGGAGAAGTCATGCCTGGATGACCCAGGGACAATGGCACTGTGAAAGAGCAAACAACCAGAGGTTAAACTGGGAGAAGTCATGCTGGATGACCCAGGACAACGGCACTGTGGAATAGCAACAACAGGGTAAACTGGGAGAAGTCATGCTGGATGACCAGGACAATGGCACTGTGAAATAGCAACAACAGAGGTAACTGGGAGAAGTCATGCTGGATGACCCAGGGACATGGCACTGTGAAATAGCACCTAGGACAATGGCACTGTGAAATAGCAACAACAGAGGTAAACTGGGAGAAGTCATGCTGGATGACCCAGGACAATGGCACTGTGAAATAGCAACAACAGAGGTAAACTGGGAAAAGTCATGCTGGATGACCCAGGACAATGGCACTGTGAAATAGCAACAACAGAGGTAAACTGGGAGAAGTCATGCTGGATGACCCAGGACAATGGCACTGTGAAATAGCAACAACAGAGGTAAACTGGGAGAAGTCATGCTGGATGACCCAGGACAATGGCACTGTGAAATAGCAACAACAGAATACCAAGGACTGAGATCTGTGGAGACAGACACATGAACACCGATGCCATTTGGCAGAGCGCATGATGAGAAAGTTCTGCCTACAGCCTGACAAATAATTATATAACAAATAAATGAACTAAAATGTAAATAAAAGTAGCTGTAATGGAAACAAAAACAACAACAAAAGAGAAAGGCAAATAAAACCAGTTGTGCTTTGAAAGTGGCATATAAAGATGACATCCTTTTGTAAGATACTGCACAAAATAAAGCCAGTTCTATCAAGACAGAAATATAAATACATTTCTCTCTCTCTCTCTCTCTCTCTCTCTCTCTCTCACAGTTTTTTTTTCTAAAGAAGAAGAGGAGGAGGAAGAGAAGAAGAAGAAGAAGAAGAAGAAGAAGAAGAAGAAGAAGAAGAAGAAGAAGAAGAAGAAGAAGAAGAAGAAGAAGAAGAAGATGAAGAAAACAACAATAACAACACTGAAACGAGAATGCTACACAAAAATCAGACCATACCTCCATCACCAGTTAAACCCTGACGTCCTGGTTCGCCATCTAATCCACGACCTCCCTTCAGACCTCTGAAGCCTGGTGTCCCCGGTTCACCAGATTGCCCCTTTGCACCAGGCTCTCCAGGAATACCTGGAAAACCTTCCTCACCCACCTCCCCAGGAGGACCTGTAAGGTAGACACAGATATAGCCAGATTGATTTACCTTCACTCATGTCTCGTAGGCAGACGTAACATTCAGTTAATAACAATTGGCTCCAGAAGAAATGTTAGTATTATAAGTGAGGGACAGGCAGAGTTAAAGGAATAACTATGATAAAGTGGGTTAATGTAACTTCCGATAGAAGGGATTAATTCCTCTATTGGCCTGGTGTGATATCAATGCAGACCCATGCTCCATTGGGGCACAAAAGGCAGAATAAGAACATAGAGGAACATAGAGTTCATGATTAGAGAAACATATAACTGGTTTTCTCACTCAAGTCTTCGTCAAGCAAAGTACAGGGAGCTTTTTGCTTCAATAAATGATGGACAACATCCGCTGAAGGTTGTTAAATTAAGCCACACACGATGGATATCCATTCAATCTGCCATTGTCAGAATATTGCAGCAGTGGGTCGAACTCAGAACTCATTTTGATGTAGCAAGACTCAACGAGCGCTCTTATACAGCAGAACTTCTACATTCTATGCTTAGCGACATGAAAAATTATGTGTTTCTCATATTGCTCAAGCATATTCTTGGAGAAGTTCAAAGTGCGAATAAGAAATTCGAAACAGATATACAGGATCCAACAAAACTACTCAGCGATCTTGTCCAACTCATTGATTCTATCAGTTCAAAGACTGCTATTCCTGGGAACAAAATAACAGAAAGTGATGCTATTCAAGATCATTTAGATACTAATCCCAATCTAGGTTATGAGTTTGAGAAAGAAATAGCAGGCTACAAGTTTCCTGATGAGAAAGAAATTTGTGGAAGGTGCATACAGTTTTTAATAGAGCTGTTGACACAGCAGTATTAAAATTTGCTGGATAACTTTCGAGTGTTGCAGTCCATGTCATGTCTTAGTGGAAGTGAATGTCTACAGCCAATGAAGCCCTGTATATTAGATCTTGCTAAAATGTTTGTAGAAGACAGATGCAGCTACTCTCATCCGCATCGATTTCCAGTGGAGAAAACCTCATCATATGCAGTGGACACAGACCTCTGACACACTTGGACTGTGGGCAGAAACAGCCTCATTCAGGGATGCCACCGGTGAAAATCCTTTCCAAGGTCTTACAGATTTAGCTTTAACTGTGCTCATTTTACCTCATTCTTATGCGGAGCGTATTTTCAGTCAGATGGGAGTTATAGAATACAAATTGTGGAACAGGCTGAGCATCAAGAGTTTGACAGCTATTTTGACTATTAGATATGGAATGAAAAGATATGGCAAATGCTGACATGATTATAAACTACCTAAGGATATTCTATGAAAAATTGGATCACAGGAGGCATATACATGTTTCTTTCAATCATCATCATCATCATCATTATCATCATCGCAGGAGCAAAAACAACAGGAAATAGCAAACAGAAACTGAAGAGGAGTTGTCTGACTGGGATTTGGCAGATCTGGAATAAATGTCATTCTAATATTCAGTGATAATAATAAATTATAATGTGCTACCTTGTTACGTTTGTAATAAAAACCATTGGTGCTTTTTTTTTTGGGTGCTTCCCCAAAAATTGTTGTGCTTTTCTGGGTCGATTTTGGTGCTTTTTCATCAAAAGGAGATGGCAACACTGATGGGTACAGTGTCCACCTATGACATAAGGTTCATGAACTAATGGGGGAACCATTTGTACAAAAACTTGACGACTTAATACTTATGCCTATTCCAAAGTTAGTGAGTGGATGAGACTTTTAGCCTTCTTTGATAAAGATAACTCAAATAGAAGGTCCTATGTTCATATTGGCAGGTTAAAACTCTCTTGACAGTTGCAAATTGCAAAGAGTAACCAAACAGATTACTGTACAGGTTCACATTTAAAAAAGAAATGATAAAATCTACCCACAGCATATTATTTATTTGGAAAGGAGAGCAGATGTGCACCAACAATGAGATCTCTTGCCCTCAGAAATGCTGTGATGGACATTAGTCTATAGAGAGTGACTCCTCCACCACAATACCTCTAAAGCCAATAACTGGGTTATAAGTTCATTTTAAAGTTTCTTTCATTGATATCTACTGTCCCTGCAAATTATGCAAGATGCATCTCAAGTTAACAAAATCACTGTTAATTACTAGCTTCTCAGTCTCACACACCAGGGCACTTTATTAAACACAATCTGTTTCCAGTGTATCCTGCTCAATTTAACATTTTATGGCCTTCTTTGTTTTTCTATTGGTTTTCAGGTTGGCATGATATTTTTTACAACAGTTCTCCTATCACATGATACAATGACAATTTGGAAATCTATGCTCTGAAAAATGCAGATGGTTTTATTTTCTTTCTGTTTTGCATTTTTCTAAATAAATCTTATAAATGGATAGATCCATAATGTTACCCTAGTGGCTATGTTCAGTTCTTACCATCAGCGCCTACACTTCCAGGCAGACCTGCAAATCCGTTCAGGCCTGGAAAACCTGGGATGCCTCTCTCTCCTTTAGGTCCGCTAGCACCTGCAGAGAAGAAAAGATGCAAACAATTAAGTATTTTGACACTTCACAGCAACTATAATCTCTGACTACTCTCTTGTCTTACAATTCCTATCTGTCTTCTGCACCCATTATAAGATGTCAACATGAATGCTATCAATAGAAATAGCAGCCCTTGATAAACATGAATGCTGTCAATAGAAATAGCAGCCCTTGATAAACATGAATGCTGTCAATAGAAATAGCAGTCCTTGATAAACATGAATGCTGTCAATAGAAATAGCAGCCCTTGATAAACATGAATGCTGTCAATAGAAATAGCAGCCCTTGATAAACATGAATGCTGTCAATAGAAATAGCAGCCCTTCATAAACATGAATGCTGTCAATAGAAATAGCAGCCCTTCATAAACATGAATGCTGTCAATAGAAATAGCAGCCCTTCATAAACATGAATGCTGTCAATAGAAATAGCAGCCCTTCATAAACATGAATGCTGTCAATAGAAATAGCAGCCCTTCATAAACATGAATGAAATCAATAGAAATAGCAGCCCTTGATAAACATGAATGAAATCAATAGAAATAGCAGCCCTTCACAAACATGAATGAAATCAATAGAAATAGCAGCCCTTCAAAAACATGAATGAAATCAATAGAAATAGCAGCCCTTCATAAACATGAATGATGTCAATAGAAATAGCAGCCCTTCATAAACATGAATGATGTCAATAGAAATAGAAGCCCTTCATAAACATGAATGACATCAATAGAAATAGCAGCCCTTCATAAACATGAATGATGTCAATAGAAATAGCAGCCCTTGATAAACATGAATGCTGTCAATAGAAATAGCAGCCCTTGATAAACATGAATGCTGTCAATAGAAATAGCAGCCCTTCATAAACATGAATGCTGTCAATAGAAATAGCAGCCCTTCATAAACATGAATGCTGTCAATAGAAATAGCAGCCCTTCATAAACATGAATGCTGTCAATAGAAATAGCAGCCCTTCATAAACATGAATGCTGTCAATAGAATAGCAGCCCTTCATAAACATGAATGAAATCAATAGAAATAGCAGCCCTTGATAAACAATGAATGACATCAATAGAAATAGCAGCCCTTCACAAACATGAATGAAATCAATAGAAATAGCAGCCCTTCAAAAACATGAATGAAATCAATAGAAATAGCAGCCCTTCATAAACATGAATGATGTCAATAGAAATAGCAGCCCTTCATAAACATGAATGATGTCAATAGAAATAGCAGCCCTTCATAAACATGAATGACATCAATAGAAATAGCAGCCCTTCATAAACATGAATGATGTCAATAGAAATAGCAGCCCTTGATAAACATGAATGAAATCAATAGAAATAGCAGCCCTTGATAAACATGAATGCTGTCAATAGAAATAGCAGCCCTTCATAAACATGAATGAAATCAATAGAAATAGCAGCCCTTCATAAACATGAATGATGTCAATAGAAATAGCAGCCCTTCATAAACATGAATGCTGTCAATAGAAATAGCAGCCCTTCATAAACATGAATGCTGTCAATAGAAATAGAAGCCCTTCATAAACATGAATGCTGTCAATAGAAATAGCAGCCCTTCATAAACATGAATGCTGTCAATAGAAATAGCAGTCCTTCATAAACATGAATGCTGTCAATAGAAATAGAAGCCCTTCATAAACATGAATGCTGTCAATAGAAATAGAAGCCCTTCATAAACATGAATGAAATCAATAGAAATAGCAGCCCTTCATAAACATGAATGATGTCAATAGAAATAGCAGCATTTCATAAACATGAATGATGTCAATAGAAATAGCAGCCCTTCATAAACCTGTCCCGAAGCAGATTCCTGCCGTAGGTCTGTGATGTGGTAGGGTCATCACATTTTGTAGGCCAGACTGCATGAAGGATTAGGTGGCCAGTCTGTACCCTCAAGACCATGAATGCATGAAGGAATAGGTGGCCAGTCTGTCGCCTCAAGACCATGAATGCATGAAGGAATAGGTGGCCAGTCTGTCCCCTCAAGACCATGACTGCATGAAGGAATAGGTGGCCAGTCTGTCCCCTCAAGACCATGAATGCATGAAGGAATAGATGGCCAGTCTATCCCCTCAAGACCATGAATGCATGAAGGAATAGGTGGCCAGTCTGTCCCCTCAAGACCATGACTGCATGAAGGAATAGGTGGCCAGTCTGTCCCCTCAAGACCAATGCATGAAGGAATAGGTGGCCAGTCTGTCCCCTCAAGACCATGAATGCATGAAGGAATATGTGGCCAGTCTGTCCCCTCAAGACCATGAATGCATGAAGGAATAGGTGGCCAGTATGTCCCCCTCAAGACCATGAATGCATGAAGGAATAAGTGGCCAGTCTGTCCCTCAAGACAATAAATGCATGAAGGAATAGGTGGCCAGTCTGTCCCCTCAAGACCATGAATGCATGAAGGAATAGGTGGCCAGTCTGTCCCCTCAAGACCATGAATGCATGAAGGAATAGGTGGCCAGTCGGTCCCCTCAAGACCATGAATGCATGAAGGATTATGTGACCAGTCTGTCCCCTCAAGACCATGAATGTATGAAGGAATAGGTTGCCAGTCTGTCCCCTCAAGACCATGAATGCATGAAGGAATAGGTGGCCAGACTGTCCCCTCAAGACCAATGCATGAAGGAATATGTGGCCAGTCTGTCCCCTCAAGACCATGAATGTATGAAGGAATAGGTGGCCAGTCTGTCCCCTCAAGACCATAAATGCATGAAGGAATAGGTGGCCAGTCTGTCCCCTCAAGACCAATGCATGAAGGAATATGTGGCCAGTCTGTCCCCTCAAGACCATGAATGCATGAAGGATTATGTGGCCAGTCTGTCCCCTCAAGACCATGAATGTATGAAGGAATAGGTTGCCAGTCTGTCCCCTCAAGACCATGAATGCATGAAGGAATAGGTGGCCAGACTGTCCCCTCAAGACCAATGCATGAAGGAATATGTGGCCAGTCTGTCCCCTCAAGACCATGAATGTATGAAGGAATAGGTGGCCAGTCTGTCCCCTCAAGACCATAAATGCATGAAGGAATAGGTGGCCAGTCTGTCCCCTCAAGACCATGAATGCATGAAGGAATAGGTGGCCAGTCTGTCCCCTCAAGACCATGAATGCATGAAGGAATATGTGGCCAGTCTGTCCCCTCAAGACCATGAATGCATGAAGGAATAGGTGGCCAGTCTGTCCCCTCAAGACCATAAATGCATGAAGGAATAGGTGGCCAGTCTGTCCCCTCAAGACCATGAATGCATGAAGGAATAGGTGGCCAGTCTGTCCCCTCAAGCCATGAATGCATGAAGGAATAGGTGGCCAGTCTGTCCCCTCAAGACCATAATGCATGAAGGAATAGGTGGCCAGTCTGTCCCCTCAAGACCATGAATGCATGAGGAATAGGTGGCCAGTCTGTCCCCTCAAGACCATGAATGCATGAAGGAATAGGTGGCCAGTCTGTCCCCTCAAGATCCATGAATGCATGAAGGAATATGTGGCCAGTCTGTCCCCTCAAGACCATGACTGCATGAAGGAATATGTGGCCAGTCTGTCCCCTCAAGACCATGAATGCATGAAGGAATATGTGGCCAGTCTGTCCCCTCAAGACCATGAATGCATGAAGGAATATGTGGCCAGTCTGTCCCCTCAAGACCATGAATGCATGAGGAATAGGTGGCCAGTCTGTCCCCTCAAGGCCATGAATGTATGAAGGAATAGGTGGCCAGTCTGTCCCCTCAAGACCATGAATGCATGAGGGAATAGGTGGCCAGTCTGTCCCCTCAAGACCATGAATGCATGAAGGAATAGGTGGCCAGTCTGTCCCCTCAAGACCAATGAATGCATGAAGGAATAGGTGGCCAGTCTGTCCCCTCAAGGACCATGAATGCATGAAGGAATAGGTGGCCAGTCTGTCCCCTCAAGATCATGAATGCATGAAGGAATATGTGGCCAGTCTGTCCCCTCAAGATCATGAATGCATGAAGGAATAGGTGGCCAGTCTGTCCCCTCAAGACCATGAATGCATGAAGGAATAGGTGGCCAGTCTGTCCCCTCAAGACCAATGCATGAAGGAATAGGTGGCCAGTCTGTCCCCTCAAGACCATGAATGCATGAGGGAATAGGTGGCCAGTCTGTCCCCTCAAGGCCATGAATGTATGAAGGAATAGGTGGCCAGTCTGTCCCCTCAAGATCATGAATGCATGAAGGAATATGTGGCCAGTCTGTCCCCTCAAGATCATGAATGCATGAAGGAATATGTGGCCAGTCTGTCCCCTCAAGACCATAAATGCATGAAGGAATATGTGGCCAGTCTGTCCCCTCAAGATCATGAATGTATGAAGGAATAGGTGGCCAGTCTGTCCCCTCAAGATCATGAATGCATGAAGGAATATGTGGCCAGTCTGTCCCCTCAAGATCATGAATGTATGAAGGAATAGGTGGCCAGTCTGTCCCCTCAAGATCATGAATGCATGAAGGAATATGTGGCCAGTCTGTCCCCTCAAGATCATGAATGCATGAAGGAATAGGTGGCCAGTCTGTCCCCTCAAGACCATGAATGCATGAGGGAATAGGTGGCCAGTCTGTCCCCTCAAGATCATGAATGCATGAAGGAATAGGTGGCCAGTCTGTCCCCTCAAGACCATGAATGCATGAAGGAATAGGTGGCCAGTCTGTCCCCTCAAGACCATGAATGCATGAAGGAATAGGTGGCCAGTCTGTCCCCTCAAGATCATGAATGCATGAAGGAATATGTGGCCAGTCTGTCCCCTCAAGACCATAAATGCATGAAGGAATAGGTGGCCAGTCTGTCCCCTCAAGATCATGAATGCATGAAGGAATAGGTGGCCAGTCTTGACCCTCAAGACCATGAATGCATGAAGGAATAGGTGGCCAGTCTGTCCCCTCAAGATCATGAATGCATGAAGGAATAGGTGGCCAGTCTGTCCCCTCAAGATCATGAATGCATGAAGGAATAGGTGGCCAGTCTGTCCCCTCAAGATCATGAATGCATGAAGGAATAAGTGGCCAGTCTGTCCCCTCAAGACCATAAATGCATGAAGGAATAGGTGGCCAGTCTGTCCCCTCAAGACCATGAATGCATGAAGGAATAGGTGGCCAGTCTTACAATCTTACACACTGTACATCATCATAATCATCTTGTGTATGCTAGCTGGCTTAAGCGTCCATGTCTCTCCACAGATCTCAGTCTTTGGTGTTCTGGATCAACTGCATTGTGAATATTCCTTCTTGCTACAGTCTCAGTCCATTCAGCATCATTTCTCTTGGTCTGCCTTCTCACCGATCTTTCCAGTCATCACCATGTTTTCCTATGCTTCTCTTCTCATCACATGACCAAAGATGGCTATCTATCTCTGTCTTATAGTTGTATATAATGTTCTATAAACATTCTCTTCCAGGCAGTCATTGTTAATTCCCCTGGCGGTCCAAGGTATTTGCAACATTCGTCTTCGAGCCACATCTCTGTAGCTTCCAAGTTCCTCCGAATCTTGTCTACTCACATTCCATGATTGACTGCCATACAGCAAGACAGATCCTATATAACAGTTATCCGGCTCTGTGGAGAAGGGCTTACGAATGCCATTTGTAATCCAGCAAACAGCGTTCCAAACACAGCTGCAGGTGATTTGGAAGCAGACTGCCTTGCGTTGGTTTACATACAATGGTATGCGTGCCAGTTGTTCAGAAGGCAATGGCAAACTACTGAACATAAACTTGCCCAGGAATCACAAACACCTCAAAATTGCTGGAGTTGACTTACGTCCTGTAAAGGATATGCAACTAACTAACTAATATTACAATTCAGTACGCTCTTTCTTTCATTCAGTGATGGTGCTTTATTGCATAATATTCTTTTCATTTTCTGAAATGTGACTTTTGCTTGACCTATTCTGCCACGCATCTTGTTATAACCATTATTTCTATTTTCTTGACATTAAAGGTAAGTCCTTTTTTGCACTGACTATTACTACAATGTTCAAAAGTTGTATTAGATCTTTTGCATTTTCAGCTGTCAATTCAATACTGTGTCATCTGCATGGCATTGGTTATTTATATTATAACTTTCAATTCTCACATCCCTGACCTCTTATTGATCTTTCTTTATATTATTTTGCTAAAGAGATATCTTAAAACTAAAGGAAATAAGAAGAAATAACAAAAATAGCCATGAAAAATATGAAGAGATTCACAGGAAAATTAGAACATTGTGCATTGAGGCAAAAGAAGCATGGCTTGAGGAAAAATGCAGGGAAATTGAAAACCAACACAACACCCGAAATACCAAATTAATGCACAAAAGAATTCATGACATCAATAAGAAAGAACACACTTCAGTGGGTTGCCTACAACCAAAGATGGCAAAATCATCACAGGAAAATATCAGATTATAAATGCATGATCAAATTATGTGAAAGACCTATATAAGAGAGAATGATATTCTGAATAATAATGGACCATCAGTTTTGGAGATGTAAGTTCAGTATGCTCTTAACCAGTGGTTCTCAACCTATTTTGGCCCATGCACCCCTTCACCATATGTTCAAAATGTCATTCTCCCTCTTTCGTATTTCCTCCCTATAAATCTCCCTCTCCCCTCCCATATACAGTATACGTAAACATGGAAGCTAAATTTAATAACACATACTAGAACAAGTCTAGACGTCTACATAAAACGTGATTTGCATGTCTACTTATGTTATAAAATGAATCTGAGAAGGGCGAGAAGTACAGACCTGTAAGGTATAAGTATGGAGGGGAAAACAATATCAAGTAATCGGTTCTTGTATGAACTTGATCTTGAAATAATTTTAATTCCCCCCTGGAAACCCTCAAATACCCCCCCCCCCCCCCCCCCCCCGGGGGGGGGGGGGGGGGGGGGGGGTGGTTTCAGAACCACTGCTCTTAACCTTATGAAAACTGGCAAGAGCCCCAGGTCCAGACAACATCACAGCAGAAATGATCAATGCCTTAGAAGAATATGGAATAGATCAGGTCATCAGACTTCTAAACACAATATATGACACTGGAGATATACTTCATGAATTATGTAAATATATATTTATTTCAATTCCGAAGAAATCAGAAGCCTTGGAATATGATCAAAACTGAACAATTTTAAAGAATTTTGAATAGGAATTTAAAAAGATATGAGAGGAATCACCATTGGGGGACAAAACATTAATAACATTAAATATGCGGACGATACAGTATTGATTGCAGACAATAAACAGAATCTGCAGCATTTTGTAGATGCAGTTATTGTACATAGCAAACATAAGAATTAAATTGTGCAAAGGCAGAGATTATGGTCATCTCTAAGAAGAAAAGAAATCCCACAATGAGATATGGATAAACAGGAATTTTCTTAAACAAGTTCATCGGTGCAACTATCTTGGAACAGTCATAACATCTGATGTGAGGTGCCTTGAAGAGATTAGAACAAGAATTGCTTTGGCAAAGGTAGCTTTTTGCAAGATGGAAAACATAATGACCAATAAAAAGATGTCATTTGCAATAAGATAAAGAGTGTTGAAGTGCTACATAGAACTTGTACTTTGGTATGGATGTGAAACATGGACAATGAATGAGCAGACAAGCTGAAAAGCAACTAATGGCAGTGGAAATGTGGTGTCTGAGGAAAATGCAAAAAATATCATGGACAAACAGAATAACCAATGAACAAGTCCTACTAGAAGCAAATGAAAATAGTAAACTGATTAGAAAAATTAGACAAAGGCAGTCAATATTTTTGGGCACATTATGAAAAGAAATAAACTATCATCCATGACTCTGGTGATCATTGGAGATGGCGAAACATGACCGCCCACACTTATCGGCATGGCACATGATGATGAAAGAGACAGAGATCTGATGACAAAACACATCCGTGCCTTACTTTTTACTTTATCTGTTCATAACTGACCGCTTTATATCCATTTTAATTGCTTGTTTCCAGAAAGTATTCTTTATACATATCTCAAGAAATATAAAGTGTGCATTGCATACTCTGAATACATCTCAACAAATACAAAGTATAGCATTTCACACTTTACACATATCTCAACATATATAACTTATACATTGCACACTCTAAACACACACAAAACATAAAGTTTATATTTTACACTCTACACATCAACAGAATAGAATCTCAAAGACTGGTGAAGTGTTTGGGGATAGTTTTATATCAGACATGAAGAACATTGGGAAATGCCTGATAACATCAAAGAAATAAGTTTAACTCATGTACATATACTGAAATGAAGAAATTGGAAATAAGTTGATGTATGCAATCTCACTAGACAACTTGAAGATTACACATGTGATGCAGTCACCTGAAATAAGAAACAGAGATTAATCAGTCAATCTTATTAATAAGGGCAATTTGCACTTGCAAGTTACCATAGCTTAAATGGAGGCAGGTAAAAACAACTGCTGCCTTTCATTTCTCATGTAGGCCAACAACAACAACAAAACAACAGTGGTATCTTGCAACAAAACAGGTTGTGTGAAACTTACCTAATGGTCCTGACATCCCTTCAAAGCCAGGTAGACCTGGGATCCCAGGTTTACCGTCAAGTCCATCACGGCCATCAATTCCAAAATCGCCAGGTTCTCCAGGCCCTCCTGCCTCTCCTGGAATTCCTTGGATACCATTATTGCCTGGTTGCCCATTCATTCCTGGGTTACCTGCACATGAAGAGAAAACAATATTAAAACATGAACTGTTTCACTGGTCATAAACTCTAACTAACTACCTAACTCTCTCTCTCTCTCTCTGTCTGTATGTGCGAGCGTGTGTGTGTGTGTGTAAGAGAGAGAGAGAGAGAGAGAGAGAGAGAGAGAGAGAGAGAGAGAGAGAGAGAGAGGGAGAGAGAGAGAGAGAGAGTGGAGGGGGTAGAAACAGTCAGGGGAGAGAGGAGGCCGGAATAAGAGGGGAGTTAGGAAGGGGATGGAGAAATGAGGTAGAGATGAGGGAATGGAGAATGGAAAGAGGAGAGGTTGTAGAAAGAGTTGTAGCTACATAAAAAAGGGAGATGATGAATAATGAGTGGTAAAGAGGAGATGGAGAGAAAAAAACGGAGGGAGATGACGGAAAAAGAGGGGAGATACGGCAGTGAAGGGGGAATAGGTAGTAGAAAGGGATTGAAAAAAAAAAACAGAGAGTGAAGAGAGGTGATGTAGAGAGAGATGAAGAGAATGTGATGAGACAGGATGGAGTAAGAGTGGGAGAAAGGGTGATGAGAGAAGAGATGAAGAAAGAGGATGGAGAGAGTGAAGAGAGAGGGAATCGATAAAGAGGGAGAGAGCGTGATGAGAGAAGAGATGAAGAAAGAGGATGGAGAGAGTGAAGAGAGAGGGTTTGGAGAAGAGAGGGAGAGATTGGAAGGTGAAAGAAGGGAAGAAAGGGGAAAATAGAGAGGAGTTGCAGAAATACAGATGAGAGAGATGGGTGTGATGGAACTGAGAAAGAGAGACAGCGGGGCGAGAAGATAGGAACAGTATGGAAAAAAGAGAAAGGAGAAGAAATGGAGAGAGCTAGCGAACAAACTTTATTTTAAAAGGGTCACAAATTGGGCATGCAGGCCCATCTTACATTTAGTTGTTCTAGCTACTCATCTTAATACACATCAGTTATATATTGTGCATGTCACATGAGCATGGAAAAAACATTGTAAAGTGAAACCTGGAATGAATGGGAGTAAGGATGAGGTAAAAAGAGGTAAGAAAGAGATGGAAAGGATGGAGAAAAAGGAGGAAGGAAATGAGCAAGGGAGGGCTAGAAGAAGGTTGGAGGTAAGTGAGAAGAAGAAAAAGAAGAAGAAGAGAAGGAAGTGGAGGAGAAGGAGGAGGAAGAGAAAGAAGAGCAATCTGTTAATAATTTCTCATAGAACTTCAGGGAACCGAAACTAATCGATGCTGCTACAAACTGATACGCTATGGATACCTCCACTAAGACTGTCTTCCTTAGGTTCAGACTCAATCCATGCATACCTCCAATTTCTCCATTTTATATGCTCATTGTTCTTTCTCTGCATCTTTCATGCACCATCTCTCCACACATTTACCTGATGTGTTCACTGGCGCGTCCCCATCCTTCCCTCTACACGACAGCTCATCCTCACACTGCCGACTATATAAGCTGAAAGCATTCACTGCTTCATATTCCGCGATTCTGAGGTAAGTACCACACATATGTTTAATTTTTTCCCCTTTTCGCATTTTAATGCTTTGATTTAGTCTCAATAATGTCATCTCCACAGTTTGTTTTGTTCTTTGCTGATGAAGGCTTGTTGCTGCAATGTCCTCTGTTTGCCATAATTGTATTTTGTAAAGCTGCTCTGTACTTCATGGTTTTATACTGTATCACAACTGAGTGGTTATGTTTTGTGTTTGTGAGTCTGCACAAACTACTGGTTGATGAAAAGAGCAGCGGTCAGTGAGAAAGTATTTCAGATGTCAAAGATAGTCTGGAGATGTTTTAGTGAGAAGTGAGGATCTTTTATAGATGTCTAGGTCATGAAAACAACATGTCATTTGTTTATTTTTAATATTGTTGCCATTTTAGCATAATAGTTAGTTAGTTACCTTTGTTGGGTTGATCATCACCCCAGCTTCAACACACCAAGTGCTTATGTGATTGAGTTCTGTTTGTAGTTCCACAGCAACCTGATCTCTATCCTTACCCTGATGATACACTAACACGTCGTCGGCATACGACAATGTCCTTCCCAGTCCTGTGATCTCCTCACCAGTGATTCTTACACTGTAGGAGTTGAACAGCACCAGAGATAATGGGGATCCCTGTGGCAGTCCAGGATATATTGTTGGTGGTTCAGAAGTCCAGCTGCCACATCTAAAAACTGGCTTGATATTTTTCTGGCAATTAACTTCTCCGCAAGCTTGCCTGTTGTGTTTTCCATGGTTATTATCCGATATCCCTGAATTCTTGTGTGGTCTCTGCACACTGTATAATTCAACATTGTATTGTTTATCAATCACTGTATGTCTATTTGTGTTTCAAATGTATTTCTGCCTCTGCATTCATTGGTTTGTCCATCTATATGGGCTTTTGTGTACACAATTAACATCATCTAGTGTCTAGTTGGTCGTGCGTCGAAGTACACTTGTTCCTGCAGCGAGGCGCCATCGTCATTTGGAGGCAACAGGTTCAATCCCGGTTGGTAAATATTATAGCTTTCAAATGTTATGTTGTCTAGTGCATCTTCTAATCTGTATTTCCTTCTTCTTCTTCTTCTTCTTCTGTGAGTGCCAAATAATACTATGTGTGTCCATTTATGTAATCACCTCCATGTTTACAATGTCACCAGTGTCCATCTCCATGTTTACATTGCCACCAGTGTCCATCTCCATGTTTACATTGTCACCAGTGTCCATCCCCATGTTTACAGTGTCACCAGTGTCCATCTCCATGTTTACAGTGTCACAAGTGTCCGGTGTCCATCTCCATGTTTACAGTGTCACCAGTGTCCATCTCCATGTTTACAGTGTCACCAGTGTCGGGTGTCCATCTCCATGTTTACAGTGTCACCAGTGTCCAGTGTCCATCTCCATGTTTACAGTGTCACCAGTGTCCGGTGTCCATCTCCATGTTTACATTGTCACCAGTGTCCATCCCCATGTTTACAATGTCACCAGTGTCCATCTCCATGTTTACAGTGTCACCAGTGTCCAGTGTCCATCTCCAATTTTACAGTGTCACCAGTGTCCAGTGTCCATCTCCATGTTTACAGTGTCACCAGTGTCCATCTCCATGTTTACAGTGTCACCAGTGTCGGGTGTCCATCTCCATGTTTACAGTGTCACCAGTGTCCAGTGTCCATCTCCATGTTTACAGTGTCACCAGTGTCCATCTCCATGTTTACAGTGTCACCAGTGTCCAGTGTCCATCTCCATGTTTACAGTGTCACCAGTGTCCATCTCCATGTTTACAGTGTCACCAGTGTCCATCTCCATGTTTACAGTGTCACCAGTGTCCATCTCCATGTTTACAGTGTCACCAGTGTCCAGTGTCCATCTCCATGTTTACAGTGTCACCAGTGTCCAGTGTCCATCTCCATGTTTACAGTGTCACCAGTGTCCAGTGTCCATCTCCATGTTTACAGTGTCACCAGTGTCCATCTCCATGTTTACAGTGTCACCAGTGTCCATCTCCATGTTTACAGTGTCACCAGTGTCCATCTCCATGTTTACAGTGTCACCAGTGTCGGGTGTCCATCTCCATGTTTACAGTGTCACCAGTGTCCAGTGTCCATCTCCATATTTACAGTGTCCGGTGCCATCTCCATGTTTACAGTGTCACCAGTGTCCATCCCCATGTTTACAGTGTCACCAGTGTCCATCCCCATGTTTACAGTGTCACCAGTGTCCATCTCCATGTTTACAGTGTCACCAGTGTCCGGTGTCCATCTCCATGTTTACATTGTCACCAGTGTCCATCTCCATGTTTACATTGTCACCAGTGTCCATCCCCATGTTTACAGCGTCACCAGTGTCCATCCCTATGTTTACAGTGTCACCAGTGTCCATCTCCATGTTTACATTGTCACCAGTGTCCATCTCCATGTTTACAGTGTCACCAGTGTCCGGTGTCCATCTCCATGTTTACATTGTCACCAGTGTCCATCTCCATGTTTACAGTGTCACCAGTGTCCGGTGTCCATCTCCATGTTTACATTGTCACCAGTGTCCATCTCCATGTTTACAGTGTCACCAGTGTCTGGTGTCCATCCCCATGTTTACAGTGTCACCAGTGTCCATCCCTATGTTTACAGTGTCACCAGTGCCCATCTCCATCTTTACAGTGTCACCAGTGTCCATCCCCATGTTTACATTGTCACCAGTGTCCATATCCATGTTTACAGTGTCAACAGTGCCCATCCCCATGTTTACAGTGTCACCAGTGTCCATCTTCATGCTTACATTGTCACCAGTGTCCATCTCCATGTTTACATTGTCACCAGTGTCCATTCCTATGTTTACATTGTCACCAGTGTCCATCCCCATGTTTACATTGTCACCAGTGTCCATCCCCATGTTTACAGTGTCACCAGTGTCCATCCCCATGTTTACATTGTCACAAGTGTCCATCTTCATGTTTACATTGTCACCAGTGTCCATCCCCATGTTTACATTGTCACCAGTGTCCATCTTCATGTTTACATTGTCACCAGTGTCCATCCCCATGTTTACAGTGTCACCAGTGTCCATCTCTATGTTTACAGTGTCACAAGTGTCCGGTGTCCATCTCCATGTTTACAGTGTCACCAGTGTCCATCTCCATGTTTACAGTGTCATCAGTGTCCATCCCCATGTTTACATTGTCACCAGTGTCCATCCCCATGTTTACAGTGTCACCAGTGTCCATCCCCATGTTTACATTGTCACCAGTGTCCATCCCCTTGTTTACAGTGTCACCAGTGTCCATCTCCATGTTTACAGTGTCACCAGTGTCCATCTCCATGTTTACAGTGTCACCAGTGTCCGGTGTCCATCCCCATGTTTACAGTGTCACCAGTGTCCATCTCCATGTTTACAGTGTCACCAGTGTCCATATCCATGTTTACAGTGTCACCAGTGTCACGAGTGTCCATCTCCATGTTTACATTGTCACCAGTGTCCATCTCCATGTTTACAGTGTCACCAGATCCATCTCCATGTTTACAGTGTCACGAGTGTCCATCTCCATGTTTACATTGTCACCAGTGTCCATCTCCATGTTTACAGTGTCACCAGATCCATCTCCATGTTTACAGTGTCACCAGTGTCCATCTCCATGTTTACAGTGTCACCAGTGTCGGGTGTCCATTTCCATGTTTACAGTGTCACCAGTGTCCATCTCCATGTTTACAGTGTCACCAGTGTCCATCTCCATGTTTACAGTGTCACCAGTGTCCATCCCCATGTTTACAGTGTCACCAGTGTCCATCTCCATGTTTACATTGTCACCAGTGTCCATCTCCATGTTTACAGTGTCACCAGTGTCCATCCCCATGTTTACAGTGTCACCAGTGTCCATCTCCATGTTTACAGTGTCACCAGTGTCCATCCCCATGTTTACAGTGTCACCAGTGTCCATCTCCATGTTTACAGTGTCACCAGTGTCCGGTGTCCATCCCCATGTTTACAGTGTCACCAGTGTCCATCTCCATGTTTACAGTGTCACCAGTGTCCATATCCATGTTTACAGTGTCACCAGTGTCCATCCCCATGTTTACATCATCACCAGTGTCCATCCCCATGTTTACAGTGTCACCAGTGTCCATCCCCATGTTTACATTCGTCACCAGTGGTTCCATCTCCCATGTTTACAGTTGTCACCAGTGTCCATATCCATGTTTACAGTGTCACCAGTGTCCATCTCCATGTTTACAGTGTCACCAGTGTTCATCCCCATGTTTACAGTGTCACCAGTGTCCATCTTCATGTTTACAGTGTCACCAGTGTCCATCTCCATGATTACATTGTCACCAGTGTCCGGTGTTGTTTACAGTGTCACCAGTGTCCATCCCCATGTTTACATTGTCACCAGTGTCCATCTCCATGTTTACAGTGTCACCAGTGTCCGGTGTCCATCTCCATGTTTACAGTGTCACCAGTGTCCATCCCCATGTTTACAGTGTCACCAGTGTCCGGTGTCCATCTCCATGTTTACAGTGTCACCAGTGTCCGGTGTCCATCCCCATGTTTACAGTGTCACCAGTGTCCATCCCCATGTTTACAGTGTCACCAGTTTCCATCTCCATGTTTACAGTGTCATCAGTGTCCATCCCCATGTTTACATTGTCACCAGTGTCCATCTCCATGTTTACAGTGTCACCAGTGTCCATCCCCATGTTTACAGTGTCACCAGTGTCCATCCCATGTTTACAGTGTCACCAGTGTCCATCTCCATGTTTACATTGTCACCAGTGTCCATCTCCATGTTTACAGTGTCACCAGTGTCCATCTCCATGTTTACAGTGTCACCAGTGTCCGGTGTCCATCTCCATGTTTACAGTGTCACCAGTGTCCATCCCCATGTTTACAGTGTCACCAGTGTCCGGTGTCCATCTCCATGTTTACAGTGTCACCAGTGTCCATCCCCATGTTTACATTGTCACCAGTGTCCATCCTCCATGTTTACAGTGTCACCAGTGTCCATCCCCATGTTTACAGTGTCACCAGTGTCCATCTCCATGTTTACAGTGTCACCAGTGTCTGGTGTCCATCTCCATGTTTACAGTGTCACCAGTGTCCATCTCCATGTTTACAGTGTCACCAGTGTCCATCTCCATGTTTACAGTGTCACCAGTGTCCGGTGTCCCATCTCCATGTTTACAGTGTCACCAGTGTCCATCCCCATGTTTACAGTGTCACCAGTTGTCCATCTCCATGTTTACAGTGTCATCCAGTGTCCATCCCCATGTTACATTGTCACCAGTGTCCATCCCCATGTTTACAGTGTCACCAGTGTCCATCCCCATGTTTACAGTGTCACCAGTGTTCCATCTCCCATGTTTACAGTGTCACCAGTGTCCATCTCCATGTTTACAGTGTCACCAGTGTCCATCTCCATGTTTACAGTGTCACCAGTGTCCATCTCCATGTTTACAGTGTCACCAGTCGGTTCCATCCCCATGTTTACAGTGTCACCAGTGTCCATCCCCATGTTTACATTGTCACCAGTGTCCTTTGTTTACATTGTCACCAGTGTCCATCCCCATGTTTACATTGTCACCAGTGTCCATCCCCATGTTTACAGTGTCACCAGTGTCCATCTCCATGTTTACATTGTCACCAGTGTCCATCCCCATATTTACATTGTCACCAGTGTCCATCTCCATGTTTACAGTGTCACCAGTGTCGGGTGTCCATCCCCATGTTTACATTGTCACCAGTGTCCATCCCCATGTTTACATTGTCACCAGTGTCCATCTCCATGTTTACATTGTCACCAGTGTCCATCCCCATGTTTACATTGTCACAAGTGTCCATCCCCATGTTTACAGTGTCACCAGTGTCCATCTCCATGTTTACATTGTCACCAGTGTCCATCCCCATGTTTACATTGTCACCAGTGTCCATCCCCATGTTTACAGTCACCGGTGTCCATCCCCATGTTTACAGTGTCACCAGTGTCCATCCCATGTTTACAGTCCAGTCCACCCATTTTGTGTCACCATTCCATCCCATGTTTACAGTGTCACCAGTGTCCATCTCCAGTTTCATTGTCACCAGTGTCCATCTCCATGTTTACAGTTTACCAGTGTCCATTCCCATGTTTACAGTGTCCCGGTCCTCCATTCACATGTTTACAGTGTCACCAGTGTCCATCCCATGTTTACAGTGTCACCAGTTCCATCTCCATGTTTACAGTTCACCAGTGTCCATCCCATGTTTACAGTGTCACCATCCCGTGTCCATCTCCATTTTACAGTGTCACCAGTGTCCATCCCAGTTTACAGTGTCCCAGTGTCCGTGTCCATCTCCATGTTTACAGTGTCACCAGTCACCTTTACAGTGTCACCAGTGTCCATCTCCATGTTTACAGTGTCACCAGTGTCCGGTGTCCATCTCCATGTTTCAGTGTCACCAGTGTCCCCCCATGTCCATGTCACCATGTCCAGTCCCCATGTTTACAGTGTCACCAGTGTTGTCCATCTCCATGTTTACAGTGTCACCAGTGTCCATCCCCATGTTTACAGTGTCACCAGTGTCCATCCCCGTTTACAGTGTCACCAGTGTCCACCCCATGTTTACATGTCACCGGTGTCCATCCATGTTTACATTGTCACCAGTTCATCTCCCATGTTTACAGTGTCACCTGTATTCGGTGTAGTGTCACAGTGTCCATCCCATGTTTACAGTGTCACCAGTGTCTGGTGTCCATCTCCATGTTTACAGTGTCACCAGTGTCCATCCCATGTTTACAGTGTCACCAGTGTCACCTCCCCATGTTACAGTGTCACAGTGTCCATCCCCATGTTTACAGTGTCACCAGTGTCCATCCCCATGTTTACAGTGTCACCAGTGTCCGGTGTCCATCTCCATGTTTACAGTGTCACCAGTGTCTAGTGTCCTTCCCCATATTGATCCACCCCTGTCTTGTATCTCCATGTTTACAGTGTCACCAGTGTCTAGTGTCCTTCCCCATATTGATCCACCCCTGTCTCATGTATCTCCATGTTTACAGTGTCACCAGTGTCTAGTGTCCTTCCCCATATTGATCCACCCCTGTCTCTGTATCTCCATGTTTACAGTGTCACCAGTGTCTAGTGTCCTTCCCCATATTGATCCACCCCTGTCTCATGTATCTCCATGTTTACAGTGTCACCAGTGTCTAGTGTCCTTCCCCATATTGATCCACCCCTGTCTTGTGTATCTCCATGTTTACAGTGTCACCAGTGTCTAGTGTCCTTCCCCATATTGATCCACCCCTGTCTCATGTATCTCCATGTTTACAGTGTCACCAGTGTCTAGTGTCCTTCCCCATATTGATCCACCCCTGTCTCATGTATCTCCATGTTTACAGTGTCACCAGTGTCTAGTGTCCATCCCCATAGTTGATCCACCCCTGTCTCATGTATCTCCATGTTTACAGTGTCACCAGTGTCTAGTGTCCTTCCCCATATTGATCCACCCCTGTCTCGTGTATCTTCATGTTTACAGTGTCACCAGTATCTAGTGTCCTTCCCCATACTGATCCACCCCTGTCTCGTGTATCTCCATGTTTACAGTGTCACCAGTGTCTAGTGTCCTTCCCCATATTGATCCACCCCTGTCTCATGTATCTTCATGTTTACAGTGTCACCAGTATCTAGTGTCCTTCCCCATATTGATCCACCCCTGTCTCATGTATCTTCATGTTTACAACCGGTTTCAGCCAGTTGCTGAACTACACGCTTTAGCTTTATGCAGTAATGTGTGTGCAACTGCTGGTTTTCTAGTGACTGCTGCTTCCATCGATGAACCATAATTTTAGTGGCAGACTGTTGTGTTGGCATTCTGGCAGCGGCCTTGTGCATGTATGCCTGTGCATGCTGTTGGTTTGTTGGGACTGCTGTCTGTTCCACTTTTCGCATGGGACAGTGAGGAGCATTAAGTGTGACACTGGCACATGATCAGAGAATTATGGGGGTCACCCTGTGCCATGAAGTTGGAACTGTGACTAACGACTAACAGTTAATGTGGTCAATATCACTCCAGGTGCCATTCCTTCACAGCAACTATCCTTTTACCCATTGTCATTGTAGGCTGGGTCGAGCCTGGAACCCAGGTCAATTTTAACAAATCCACCTTAATGGGAATCTGAACACATGCCCACTGGGCCAGCAGACAAGCATACTAGCCTCTGTGCTACCAAGGCTCCTAAATCCTGCACGTATTTCTTGTCATTCATATTCTAACTTTCCTTCTGTCCTCTTATGGTGATGGAGGATTTTGCTAGCATGAATTATTAGTGCGATGTTACAACAGTTGGTGAACACTTTTAAATTTCATTTCTTTCTTTGGGAGAGAGATGTGAACTGTTTTCTTCCATGCTTTGGATCAGACAGCACTGTTCCAGATCTTTACACATAGTGCATGTTAGCTACGAACTCTGTCTTCACCTCCTGCCTGGATTAGTTCCACTGATATTTTGTCACAACCTGGCGACTTCCTTTCCTTCAGACTTTGTATTGCTGATCAAACTTTCTCTAATACAGGCTCTGGTTCGCTTTCAGATGCCTGGGTATTTGGTCATATTTTAATTCATTTTTCCCACAGAACTTCTTAAATATTCTCTCTCTCTCTCTCTCTCTCTTGCGCGCACACACACACACACGCACACACACAGTGATATATATACTTTCTGTTAAAGTACTACCAGTGTTCGTTGTCTCGGATGGCTGTGTGAGGTGCACCAAACTGGGATCCTCCCAGCCAACGCAAGTTAGCGAGGCAGGCGTTTCGAGAATGTAACCGCATCGTGCAGCTAGGGTCATGGTTTGAGCGGGCAAAAGAGCAAATTTGTACGACCGTTCGACAAAGTCTCGATAAGTGCCCACTCTCTCTCGATGAGTAGTGAGCCTGCAGTCAGTAAGCTGGTATAGCTTTTCGGTCAGTCCTGCGGGCGTAGCTTGAAAGCTTGTCTGTAGGCGTCCAGTGGTTTTGCATGTATCACCTTGTACCGGGAGGGTGTGCTTTAGCGATGCTACTCTTGGCCTGCGTGTGCGTGAACAGTCCGTGTGTCCGACAGATATCTGGATGATCCTGCCAGTAGTCATATGCTTGTCTCAAAGATTAAGCCATGCTTGTCTCAAAGATTAAGCCATGCTTGTCTCAAAGATTAAGCCATGCATGTCTAAGTTCACACTGTCTCATGGTGAAACCGCGAATGGCACATTAAATCAGTCGAGGTTCCTTAGATGACACGATCCTACTTGGATAACTGTGGCAGCAATATCTCCGATATCTCCAGCGGGCCTATTCCCGGTGGTCGTGGGATCCACAAAAGTCAGGCGGGGAGTCTGAGTGCACACTTTACACAGGTCCGGACACTTGTGATGACAAATGTACGCACCCTACGGTTCAGGCATGTACGAGGCCCTCACCTGTGGGACTTGGCTGAACGCCTCTAAGTCGGGTCCCTTGGGTTCCAGGGTCTGGCCACCACTCGCCACCTGCTTGTGGTGGCGAGGTCTTGGAGATTTGACGCTGAGCCGCCAGCGTCTGCAGCCTACCTTGTGCCAGACGTATTGGTTACCCATTCCTCTGGAAAACACAAGGCAAGGCAGAGAGAGGGAACATGTCGTTTGGGCACCACATGTTTCTCTGAAGCTCTGCCCAGGCATTGTGATGGAATTATGGCCACATTCCAACTCACATACTTTGGTCTGTCAAGACTGCAAGGTGCCACTCACTCACTCACTATCATTTTAAAATGTATAGCTTGTAATGATGGTCTCAATACACCTATTTCATGATCTGATGTACTTTCGAACATGTCTCCATCTTTTCCATGCAATTGGAGATGTTGTTTTCTATTACAACATTTATTATAACAATTTCTTGTCATCTCTTACTGCACTTAATTTTTGTAGTGTAGTTTTTGTATTTAAGACTAAATTTTTATCTGCATTCTCTTTAATTTTCTTCTTTCTTCTATTAGTCTAAATGTTTCCTCTGTGATATATGTATACTTCTTCTACCCTTGTTTTTAGAAATCATGTTTTGTGTTTATATATATATATATACATACACATATGTGTATATATTTCAACCATGAGATGATCTCTAGCACAAAGAGATAAGTACCTAGATTTGTTCATTCATCTACAAGAGCTGAAACAAATACATACCTTTAAGTCCAGTATCACCAGGTAAACCAACAGGTCCAAGAGGGCCATCTCTTCTGAATCCAGGTCGACCAGGCGTTCCAGGGTAGCCTTGCGGGCCTTCCAAACCCATATCACCTAAATAATACACACATTGTGAACAGTCCGTTAGGTTTAAATATTGAGCACAACCCACTACTGGCAACGCTGGTCATATTCTGATATGAATCTAAGGCATATCCATGTCAATGTGGAAGCACTAGACTTGAGTTTCGCTCTTGTTTGAGCTCATCAGTAGTGCATATCCTTGACCGGACCCGGAAACAAACCCCAGATCACTGGCGTGTGAAGCGGGTGTGTAACCACAAGACCATGCGGCACATGCTGGAACGGCCAAATGATCACAGCAGAATATTACAACATCACCCATCGTAGGATGTAGCTCAAGATTTGCTTGATCGCAGCGACTGATGTCCGTCAATCGATGTGGACCCGAACGATCAGGTCTTCTCACTGGCAAGGCATACCAGGCCGCCTAAAGTCCAGCAAGCAATAATCAAATTGATTTATTTGGTTGTTTCAGGATTTGAGATTTAAATATTGAGCACAACCCACTACTGGCAACACTGATCGTATTCTGGTATGAACCTAAGGCATACTGAGTCTAGTGCTTCCACATTGACATGGATATGCCTTAGGTTCATATCAGAATACGATCAGCGTTGCCAGTAGTGGGTTGTGCTCAATATTTAAATCTCAAATCCTGAAACAACCAAATAAATCAACTCCGTTAGGTAATTACAGATTTCATGTGTACCACTTCACAGCGACTACATTTGCTCTCTCTTTTGCTTTCTTTCACTCTCTTACTCTTTCTACAAGGGTTAGATTCAGGGAGACACCTGAATTATTTCTCATTACCAACCCCAGCGGTAGCAAGGTATGTTGCATTATTATTGCATTTTCATTGATCCTTGTGATGTTGAATAAATCTGAAAGCCTAAAATTAACTATATTATGTACCACCGCTGAGTGCTGAAATAATGCTGTGCTGTTTTGTAGTTGTCATTCTTAAGATATTTTGGAAATATAACATACACAACCTCAAGCACTTCATATTGTCAAAAACTGCATAAAACATGAGGACAACTTATCACAACTGTTTTTGCGAGAGGAGGGGGGAGAGAGAGAGAGAGAGGGAGGGAGGAGAGAGAGGGAGAGAGGAGAGAGAGGGAGAGAGAGGAGAGAGAGAGAGGAGGGAGAGAGAGAGAGAGAGGAGAGAGAGAGGAGAGAGAGAGAGAGAGAGAGAGGGAGGAGGAGAGAGAGGAGGAGAAGGAGAGAGAGAGAGAGAGCGAGAGAGAGAGAGAGAGAGAGAGAGAGAGAGAGAGAGAGAGAGAGAGAGAGAGAGAGAGATAACAAACACAGACAATTGCCTTACAATGAACTCAAACCCGGTTAACATAAAATTCCTCCAGTCGGGAAAATAACAACAATAATAATCCTAAATTAACGTAATGTATAGAAAATAGATACAAATTATGGGACCATCCTTGAAGACTATGGGATACAAGGGCAACTGCTAGAAAACCTCATAGCCATGTACCACTCGACTCGAAGTGCAGTAAGAACACAAGAAGGTATATCAGATATGTTCACAGTCAATACAAGAGTGAGGCAGGGATGTGTGCTCTCTCCCCTGCTATTTAAATATCTACATGGACAGAATTTCCAAAGAAGTAAGTTAAAACGATTCAAAATTTAGAATTTTCAATCACTGAGGAAAAAATACCATCGAGTAGCCTTTAAAGATTGCTGCAATAAGTAAATGACTGAGTTCAACACGATTCGATA